>APFE031278852.1:95578-136876 GCA_000404065.3 Pinus taeda
ACTTGATATGCATAGAACTTGAATAAATTCATGATTGAGATCCTTCATTCACATAGAGTTTCCACCAAACATCCTTTAAATTATTTGCATGATATTTTCTATTTTTGAATTTGAGATATATCTCCTATGATATGTGACTACATGGACGTATCGTTGTTAATAACAATCATTTTTTATGGAACATATGAGTTCTGCCTTAATATTAGATATGCCATGACATTATTGATAAAAGGTCAATACCTTTACACTGAATGGAGACCGAGTATGATGTTACTAGCATGGCTAGTTGCGAGGAAGCATTTAGAAGCTCCTTAGGGACCTGTCTGATCAGGATTTGAACATGACATGGATACATTGTAATGATAGATATATATATATATATATATATATATGCGAGACTGATATAATTCCATATTTTGAGACAGTGCAACTATTCAAGACAAGCTTAAGCTTGTGATTGACACCTCTTTGAGAGGGAGGATGATTATGGTACCCTTTTTTATTTATATGATTATTTATGATCTAACAGGATACCTGATTTCATGTCTTGTATAAATAGGAAACAACTTCTATTGAGACAAGAAAATACCGGATTTGAGTATGATGAAAGCAACGCTGATCAAGGACACTGAGCCAACTCTTCCTCCTTTCCTGAGCTATTAGGGTGATGAATTGAGATAGAGGGATCCTAGCGTTGAGGGAACTCTATAAAATAGGTTATGATATCTATTTGTTACCGATAGGGTTGGAGATGATGCTCCCATATCTTCATAGGGTCAAAGAATGTTTCTCCCCTATTTGGTCTTTGCATATACTACCCCAGATGGCATCATACCCATAAGTAGGGCTTATAGGGAATACCACTCCTCATTCGGAAAATTAGTTGAGAGTGTACTTGGGGTGTACAACCCAAGTCGATTATGATGAAGGTGTTCTACCACATGAATATTAAGGGTCATCAGTGGGAAGATTAGTAGGAAATACGATGGGTTGAGATAACACTATGCGGTTTTGAGTTGAGATTGAGCTCCCTGATGTGATCCTAGGTTCGTGATGTGCTCCCCTATGTGCCTGGATATCCTATTACTTGATATGGTGTTGTAGATGTATAGCTTCCCCATGAGATTCTAGGTCGAGATGTTTTCCCCAATGTGGTTACAGGTTGAGATGTGCTTCTTGATGATATGTTCTTCAATGATGATTGATGATGATATTTTGGGTAGCATCCTGCTAGCAGAGATTCCAGGTCATAGCCTGATGGATAGAGGGTGGTATCTTAAGCTCCCCTCCGGTAACAAACTCTTCTTCTAGATTCGATAATGTTCAACATACGAGCAAAAATAATCAAGACATAAGAAGGAATAATGAAGGGATAGAATGAGATGTACATTAATGATTTGTTACGTTGAGACACTTGAGATGGTCATGGCATGATGACTACATGACATAGATTATCAGTGATGATACATGATTACACTTGAAGATGCCAAAATGGCATATTAATTGATGGATGGAAATTGGCAGGTGGAATTCTCCCTAGTTGAGAGGGAGTGCTAAAATTATGCAACTGCAGTCAAATTTCACTTCGGACATCTCATATGATGAAGATAATAATTTCAATAGATTCCTCTTTTTGAGACGACCAAAAATGACCTAAATATCACCTTATTTGAACAAGCAAAAGTTGGTTTTTGAATTTATCTATTTACTCATGTATATTGGTTTAGGTCAACCCTAAGCACATGTACAATTGGACATGTCAGCCTCAACATCAAGTGGAACATCATGAAAGCATATAAATAGATGATACCTCAAACTCATGTGGACATAATTATGAAGCGCTCTATTCTCTCTTCTATTGTTTAGTTCGCATAGGTCTGACATAGGAAATCTCACGCAAAGGGTCCGAAATTATAGGGTCGAAGCTCACACATGTCTAGGGTTTTTGAGTCTTGGATGTTCGCATGTAACTAAGGTTTTTCATCCCTAGATGCTGGAGTAATATGTTCATGGGAGTTTATGGGAATTCTTGGCTACACGCATATAGTGTTTATGGGAGCATTTGGGAAGCTAGAGTTTCCGCAGTCCAGTTTGGTCCCTGGAAGCACGCACATAATGGTCTAGGGAACGTCCAGGCTACCATAGAATCTCAGAAAGAATCTTGATGAGAGCTTACAGGGTTTGAGGTATATCTAAGTATGTTTTTTGCCCGAACGACCTCACCTAGTGCTCTAGAGAGCGTCTAGATCTGTCTCAAACACACTCATCCAGTTAAAGAGCATCCAAATTTGTTGTAGACATTCACACACAGTATCTCTACATGCATCCAGGACCTAAATATGAGTTATTATTATAGAAAAATGTTCAGAAATGTTCAACGCATCAACAAAAATAACCAGTAGTTAACTACTGTCAGTGAGAGTGCATTACAGTCCTCATAATCAGGACCTTTGAGTATATGTATGTATAAGGTCATATTATGGATCTTCTAGTTGTTTTGTTGCATAGATAAATATATGGATCATCACACTATCATTTTCTGAATCATTTGATGATGATCAAAGAAGAAGAAGAATTTCCAAGGGTTTTCCCCATAGTAGGTTTTTCCTTGGTCTCCAACCAATCCCGGTGTCTCTATGTGTGGATACTTTTCATCTATTGTTGCTTATGTTCCACTCCATTGATGATGATGATGTTTTTCTTTCTTCATAGTTTCATATGTTGATGAATAATGGTGTAGATATGAATAATGGATAAATGCAATTATCTAAGCAAAGAAAAATATAGCCCTATGAAAAAATAATAGAGGAGTGATAACCAAAGGTTAGGCTGAGTTGGGAACAATAGGTTGCAAAGGTGTTGGTTATGTTGGAGGCATACCAGACTACTTGTGTGTAGCCCGTTATGATTGAAGCATGCAAACAAGATGATATAGGTTCAGAAGGATTAGGTGGTGGACCATAATAAGCACTAAGAAAGGTGGAATATTTGTATAGTCTAGAAGAAACATTGGTGAGGGATGAGATAGTCTTATTTCTAGTCATTGATGAGATAGTGGATTGAGGAGAAGTTTAAGAATTAGGATCATAGTACGTAAGCTTATCGATAATGGCAATATTTCCATTATGAGGGAAGCACATCTTACAGAAAACCTCATATGCGACAACTAACATGGCAAAGGTATAACTATGACCCAAAATAATCTTATAATCTAATGGGGCATCAATGTCCTCGATTTCAATTGAGACAGTCTTGCTGGAAACAATGATAGAATAATTTAAATATAAGCAAGGGGTTGAGAGGGATGTTTGTCCCAAGCACGAAGAGTGATGGTGGAAGGAGAAAGATCAGGTGAACCAAGTTGCTTCCAAACACTAGCAACCATCACACAAGTGGATGTGCCTTCATCTCTGATACACCACTAAACAGTGGCATTTCTTATGGAGACTAATGTTTGAAATGCAATGGATTAAGGTAGGGGAGGATGTTCCAAATTTTCAACGTCAAATACAATCATGTGATCATCATGGGAATCCAAAACATCCAAAGTAGAGAGTATATATTTCCGTCGGGATGGGAATGTTTGAAGGACATCAAGTGTTGACATGGTAGAAAGAGACTACACCAAGTCATATACTATGTTATAGGTATGGGAAGCTTTAGAAAAAGTAGTGTTTCAATGTAATGGACCTTTATGGATCTTCGAGATAGCCTCTACCTTAGGTAGAGAGATATGTAAGGTACTATTGGATGATGACAGAGGGTCGGTGGAAACTTGGGGTTGGGACTCAGTCACTAACTTAGCGAGTGTCTTTTCATATTGGTGCAATCAAGTCTAAAGGTTGACTTGTTCAGTATTGATTTCATCATAATTAATCATAAGAAACTGATAATCATTATCACTAGATGGTCGAGGTGAGGGAGATGCATGAACTTGTGTAAGTTGAGCAACAAGATACCCTTGGTAAGGAAAAGGATTGGTAAGCACAACTGATTGAGATGAAGAAGGAGGAGGAGGAGGAGCTATGGGTTGTGGTCCTCTAAGAGTAGCTACTTGAGCTTCCCATACTTGATGCATCTGAGATAAAAGGGTGAACTCATGGGTATAATGGCCATATACACTTCAACAAGCATAAAGTTTGTTCATACGAAGAGCCTTGTTTTGCTTGGGTTGTCCGCCCTATTATTGGGTTTCAGAATTAGGCTAGTTTCTTTAAGGTGTGCTAGGTGGTGGGCCATGGTTACCTTGATTACCTTGCATTATTGGTTCTGGTTACCTTTACCCTTGTTCCTTTTCTTAGAGTTGTGGGCATTGGCTACACTTTGTTGAGAATACACTTGACCTTATGGAGGAGGTTTTTGTTGTGGTAGAGGTGGAGGAGGCATGGGGGGCTAGGGTGTTGGTGTCAGTGGGGCTAAAGTGTTAGGCAGTGCATACAGATAGTAAGGAGATGGGGAAAAATTAGGATAAAAAAGTGAAGGAACAACTAGCCCTAGCATCTGTTGATTAGGATGGGGAGAATATGGTTGAGATTGAGGGTGTGAAATGGTTCCAACGATACCATCATCGACATGAGATTCCCCTACTACATTGGCAGTGCCAGGCCAAGGTAGGTTGAGGATGACATGATAAACATAACCTGACTAGGTGTCGATCATATCAAACTTCAAGGCTACTTGGAGTGCATCTTCCTCAAATTGAGGGAAGTGAGAAGCAATGTCTTTAGAAATGGGGGTCAAAAGCGATCTAAGGAACCAATACATATAGAAGCTATCTTCAAATTTAGGAGCTCTACATATGCTCTTCCTTCTATGCCATTCCTAAACATGGTCGGATAGGTGAGTGGAAAAAGTTTGAAGGAAAGTAGTCAATATTTTGGTACCAGTGTCATAACGGAGAGGTAACTAGAAATAGGAAAGAAAAGCTTTGGAAAGAGGTTTGAAAGTGGAATGAGTGGCTTTGAGTTGATCGACATACCACTTAGTAACAATTCCAATAAGAGGGCAGTGGAACAGATGAAGACAAATGGAGTCTTGAGTGATATAATTGGATGAACACCGTATATTGAATGAGTGAACATGATTTGTGGGATGTTCTCTAGGATTACCTTCAAAATTGGGGATATTTGAAGAAATTTTATTAGGCATCACTTCCCAATTGGGGTCATGGAGAAGAGGATCCTTGATGAGCTAGCTAAAATCAGGGAGACCCAAACCAACCATAAAAGTAAGCAATGGGGTAGGAGTGACTATATTGGTGGAGGTTTCACTTGTGGGGTTACCTTGGTTAGTACATGGGTTACCACCTTGGTTTCACACACCCACGTTGGTGCCTAACATGATGATAGTAAGAGGTTGAGAAGACACAAAAACAAAGGAAGAATTGGAAGAATTAGTAGAAACAAAGTCAGAATGAGGACTCAATGGAGGACTAAGAGGATTTACTATATCTCGATGAGGAGGAGTAATAAGTCCTAACGGAAACTATGGGCGAAGGCCTCAAATTCTTCATGAAAAACACCTAGGGGGCACAATGATCTCAAGAAAATGATGACTCTAAGGACGAAAGGGTGATGATAGGCATAAAAAGAGCAACAAGTAGCAAGCAAATACTTAGTGCAGTGGGGCCAAGTGTAAGCTAACTATATTAATGATGCTACTATAATACAAGAAAGAACGCACTATCAAAGAAAAATACCTCTAGCCTATAAGTGGTCTAAATCCTCAAATGATCCTAAATATACTATTTCAGATGGCCTTCCAAAGAAATTCTTACGTGATGGAATCTCATCCCCACAAGTAGAGTTGTCTAGATAAAGGTAGGGTAGAGAACCAACTGCTTCCCACAAGCAATCCTATAGGGTGTTTTCCTATGATTGGTCACTATGGTTACCTTTCTCCCATGGGGGTTGTGCAGTCTTGAGCTTCTTGGTGATCAACCACCATAAGGGATTCCTCGCCATAGATTGGATAGCCCTAAGGACAACCGATCACATGATGACCTGGCCTAGCCCCCTCTGAATTGGGTCTCTGACACACAACTTTGGATGATGGGATGGTGAAGGATGTTAAGCTCCCTAATATGTCAGCTTCTATATCTAAATGTAAGTGATAAATGGTTGTTATTAGAAACCTATCCCACCAATTCTACACCTAAAATACCAAGATTGTTTTGCTTTGATGCCTAAGTGGGCTTAATCTATGTATGTTAAATTATTAACATGTTGTGTTTCAAGTCTTGGCTTAGCAGTGTTAACCAAGATCATGTTCTCTTAGGGTGTGAGTGTGTGAAAATGATGGGTCAAGTGGATGAGCTAATTGATAATGTTTTATGATGCTATGCGCTACTGAAAATAAAGTGTTGAAACATTGTAAATAATGTTGAAAATGATAAAAAAATAGCCAATCACATACACAAAACCCCACGCAAAAGGGCTATCAAGCAGCTAAGAAAAAGAAGACAAACAAGCTACTCAAAGACAAATAAAATTCCTAAAAGACCTAATGTCAAAGGGACTAAGATCTAGAGGCATTAATTTGTTGTAAATGGTGCATACACACAAATAAAAAAATTAGAGGTGACAAATCTTGCAAAGGATAGCTATGAAGCTCCAAAACCTAGAATGCTCAAGGGGATCCTAAGGGGGAAAGGAAAAGCCCAAAATCTAAATGGAAAAAGGGTGAAATAAACCTATCCAAACATGTTGTAAAGTAATGGGTCAGACTTTGAAAATCATTGGTTGAAAATGTTGAAACCCTAGACTCCTTACCCAACCAATCTCTTCCTAAAATTGTCGAGGTGTACTCTAAACCCTCAGGGTTTTTTCCTTCCACAAAGATAAAATCTAAGAGAATATAGGCACAAGGGAGATTGAAATAGATATAAGAAACCATTGCAAGCCTACACACAACACTCTTAGCGAGTCTAAAAAAATTCTGACAATTTATCAAAAAAAATTCCAAAACATAGGTACTAACCTCGAACAGTGGAAAACACAAATAATGGGCCAAAAAGTGCATTATGGAAAATAGATTGGTGCTGAAATGTTTGTTTTTCTCCCAGTATTCTTGGTCAGTAGATCTCATACATATTTTTAATTCTCCTACTTGGCTAGTACTTGTGACATGCAGAAAGAACCAAAAAACCACCAGAATATGAAAATTTGATAGAAATGGAAAGAACACTATAAATAGAAATTGAGAGGATAAAAATAGTTGTAGAAAACCTTGAAATTTACTGAAACTTCAATCACCCAAGAACTAAATTATTACACTATTGCAGTCACCATTTTTAAGTATGAAATTTCTTGGAAGGTGTACCAAAAACATTACACTTAAGTCATTGGTGACACGTGAAACTAAAAAAATTTGTGGCTACTTACGCTTTAGATCTGCAATAAAAAGACTAGAAAAACTTGCAACAAAATGACAGGTGCGATCCAAAACAACAAACAACAATATATATCCAATGTAATAACCCAAATGGAAAGACTTTTAAAATGAATAATAAATATTTATTGATAACACCTCGTGAAGGAGATCTACAAAATGGCATGCAAATCCCCTTTTATGGGATGTGTCCTTTTATGTCCTTGATTCTTCAGTAATTAATTGTCTCTCTCAATGTGTAAAAAACCCAAAACATTGCGTAGAACTCAAGTGGGAGCTCAGATGCAAACATATGATAATGGTGACAATGATAATGAAAATGGCAAAGAATGAATGGAAAACCCTCTTATTTATAAGAAAGTATTGTGTTGATCTCAAAAATGGAAAATAATTAAATAATTTTGACCAAATCAAGACCTAACCATTAGGAATACTTCATTATATTTTTGGAGAGGGAAAAGATATTCAAAATGGTCAAATATATTTATTTAGAAAAAATTAACAAATAAAATGATTTTTAATTATTTCGTGAGCATTAAGAATGGCCTGAAATTGAAATAATTATTAAATAGTGATTTAACAATTATTCGAATAATAGAATTAAGGAATAATAAATAAATAGTGATTTATTTAAATTTTCCTAGGTGATTTAATCTGAAAAGGAATAATTATCAAACAATGATTTAATAATTATTTATAGAGAAAATTAAATAAACAATGGTTTATTGAATTATTCTCATGGGGTTTTTTAATTTTAATAAAACATAATTTAATAAAAATGGTTTATTAAATTATTTCCATGGTGAAAGTAATTTTACTATGGTAAAATTAATCCTACATGGTGTATTTTGATCCACCTAGATAGAAATGGCTAGGTGATCATTTTGTGGTGATACCAATCATAATAATTGAAGGAGGCCAAATGCCTCAACTAATGCGAACATAGATGCTCAGGAGGGTTGAGGGAAAACTAGAAAGTTTCCATGAATGGAAACAATGCTATATTATAACAACTCATCTTGTGAGAGCATAAGCCAAAAGGGAAGTTGTTGATCTAAAATGGAAGTGTACCTACTGAAGAGAAGGAGGTTGAAGCTATGCCTCCAAAGTCTGATATGCTCAAAGGTTAAAAAATAGATGACGTTAAGGGTTCTTGAGGCTGATGATTTTTGTCTAAGGTTTTGGATGAGGAGACACAAGGATACTAGTACATATTTGTGCTTTATGTGAAGGAAGAAGCTATAGTTTTTTGTGGAGGTAAGTTGGAAGGGCTCAAGTAACTAGGAGAGGAATGGAAAGGCCTCAACTAAAAAGACAAAGAAGGGTTGGAATTGTTTGAAGCTAGGAAGCAGGGATGAAACAAGGTCGAGAGGCCTCTAGGACCTATAGAACAAGGTCGAGGTACTACACGCTTAAGAAGAGGCCAGTGTAGAACTATCAGGACTATTGTTATGAAGAATTTGAGTTGTTGAGTATGGTATTTGAAGTCTATTCAAGAAAGGAGCCTTGAACAAGAAGGGTAAAATGCTAATATGTAGTGAGTTTGATAGATAAAATTTACTATGTATAGTTGATGTATTTTAGAGTTGATATATGCAGATATTTGAAGCATCACACGCTGTGAGCAACTGGGTATGCAGAGACATTAAAGGAGAAATTTCTCTATGATATTTGTGGCAAAGGCCAACCAACTACATCAAGCAAAAGAGGAGATAAACAGTTCATCATGAAGGACATTCATCAATTAAGTCATGAATTTGTTCTTTGATGTCATGGGAAGATTGATGTAATGGATCTGAACTCAAGCCCTAATCTTTTGTATACCATGTATACTAGTTGTACTAATGATCTGAAGGGTCATGATGCCTGGAACAAGAGCCCCATGATTCTTTTATTAATTGTCTAATAAAAAATCAACCTTTAGGCTCAATATATTTGTGTACTTTATTGATTTCATTGTTGTAAATTAATATTATGCAAGGTATTATGTTAGGGTTCTTAATGTGTTTATGTGCTTCGTTTGTCATAAACAAAATTTGGGGGTGTAAGGAAAATTAGACCTATTATATATAAAATAGGAAAAAGACTCAATGCTTGTTATTCACCATCCTTGGTGAGAAATAATCACTAGGGAATGCTATATAATGCAATGCAATATTTTACACATTATACGAGTCTAAAATCCAATTTCTCAAATTTAGGGCTATAAAGGAAGTTTTTGTGATGCTCTTGAATGGATAGTAAATAAAGGTATTAATTCATACAACAAGAAAAAATATTTAAGTTCATAAAGACCAATATTTCTTTTACATAAAAACTATTAAAATGGTTATTCAGAAAATGGAAATTTATTCGCTAGGACTTTGTCAACAATTTATTCACTAACACTTTGTCAAGAACTTATAACAAATTTAAAATGAAAATTAAGATTTAAAGTGCTGTGCTTTTGTGTTTTATTTTTGCGTGTGAAGGGAGTTATGCTTGTAAAAACATTGACATAAATTTCTATTAACCAATGAAAATATCTTTAGTTTCTCTATAAAGTATGTCTTTGACACATTCATATATCTAGTGGCCAACAAAACTGTAATTATACATTTGTTTAACAATGCAATGAGACAAGTTATAAATAAAGGGATTCAACTTCCCAAATAAAAAGTCGAAAACCTATCATGGATACTTTATAGATAAATGCTTCCTGAACATTCTTGAAAAATGCTGAAAATAAATCAATATTGAACAATGCTATTGAATGTAATTATACTTTCTACTGAATGTATAGATTTAAAATCCACTCTTTATGATGTTCTTAAATAGATTGCATATAAAACATCATAAATAGATATTAAATTAAGGCTAGGCATATACATTCATGCAGTGGGAATACATATTTAAGTCTATGGATTTTATTTATTAATTTATTTATCTATTAAATAATTATTAAAAAAATATTAATATATATTATTAATAACTTATAATAAATTCAATTTCATTGTAAACCTTATTATGTTTTATGGTGTTTAGATTGTATTCTCTTCTATTGTCTATTTAAAGTTATATAAGTATTGACCTAAAAACATTTTATTAATAAATGATAAAATTCGGATAGATTATTATCTCGTATCTATAAAAGTACTTCAACTTGCAAAAGTATTTTAATATTTAATTTATTAATAAAAATAATTTTTTTAAATTTTTTTTACACTTTTTAATATATTTTAAATAAATATTTAATTATTTCATAATTCTCAATATAATATTTAATTATCGATAAAATTATGAATAAAAGTTATTAAAAATATTGAATATTTAACCAATTTCAAAAAATTTATAAAAATTTACTTTTCCTTTTAAATCATGATTTTTTCCTAAAAAGGTACTTGTATCTTTATTATATAAATAAGGAAAGTACATTATGTATATGCACTGTAAAAAAATCATGCATTCTATTGAGGCTTTAAGCTTTTTAGTCAATGTTCATAATATTACTACTAAAACCTATAAAAAAACATGATACTATGTACTATATCTAGATCCCATACTACATGTACTAACTAGTACTGCATACAAAATGGAGAAAATGTATCTGCTAACAAAATGAAGATAGCGAAACCATATATACTGACAAAAAGGCTACTACATTAACATATAGGATAATAAAATATATATAGAACAAAAATGAGGTAAGATAAAGGCCCCACAACATAGGGCCACATTTGATAGTGCAACTGCTCCAAACTGATGAACTCCTTCACCATCCAGAGACCTTGATCAATGAGGATGCCTTCTTTAGAAAGGAAATCAATGGTCGAGTTTCGGTCCCTATAAACATGATCGCATGTGAATTAGGAGGAAAGGTGAAGAATGATAGGAAGAATGTTTGTAACAATATCAAGAAGAACTAAATTTATGCATATACTTTTCTTGTTTAACCAGTTCACCACAAGCATAGAATCCCAGAAACACTGCAATTGAGAAACCCCTCGATCAGCAGCAAAATAAATCATAGCCTGACAAGCATTGATCTCAGCCCAGTTATTTAAGCTCAGACACAAACCCATATAAACATGATAGAAATGTTGAGCATTTATGAATTATACAAAACCCTCGCCATAGACTGGGTCCTCTCCTTGATATGCCCCATCAAAAAACCCCAAGAGCACGATTGATATGTTTTAGCGACAACCACATTTTGAGAAGAATCCACAACCACATATTTTACAAAATGGTTCATGATTTCCAGCCTGTCAGTAGTGACCCATGCCAAATGGGTCAAAACCCCATTGAAGATAGCATTATTCCAGGAAATCCATACACTCCAACAAAGAATAATAGGAAGCACCCACAGACCTTTTGGATGATGAGCCTCCACCCATATTCTCCAAGCCTCTAAAGAGGCAAGCACATTCCAATGAATAGATTTCCCCAAAGAAAGCATGTAGGCACCCCTGAACCTCAAAGTAAAGGAACAATGAATAAAAATGTGATCATTGGTTTCTCCCTCAAGCATACACAAAGAACACCTCTTGGCCCTAAGATTGAAATGTGATTGAAAAACCTCCCATGTTGGTACTTTCCCCTCCATAATAGACCATACCAATATCTTTTCATTTGTCGGGCATCTAGATTTTGATAGAATACCCCACCACCGTTCCATGTTTTGAGGGTTGGATCCCACACTTGGGAATAAATATCCAAATTTTTGGGGTATAACTTCCATGTGGATCAAAATAGCACGCTAAATCATCCTCACACCCATAGATCCAAATAGGTGCAACAGAAAATGCCCCAATATCTTGATGTCATTCATCTTAAAGGAAGAGAGGAAAGAATAGATCCTAAGAGTCAGTCCATCCTTGACACCAAATGATGGACCTCTTTGAAGCAACAACTTGAGCTAATTGTGCTATATCCAACACCTAGATGTATATAATAAGAGGGAGAGATAGAACATGTTCATGTATGCATCTCAGACATGGGTGAAAATAATGTAAAAATTCATCCCATCCCCTACATGCCAAACCAAGCTAGATGCCACCAGATCAAAATAGTGAAGAATTGCATGCCAAATCACTGAAATGTTATGACGTGGCTTATCTGAAGATGAATCCAGTCCTCTACAGATAAAGGTTCAATATATTTAGAAATAACTAATTCAATCCATACATTTTGAGATGATATTAAACATTAGGCACTTTTTTTCCATGAGGACCTTTGGAAAATGGAAAATGTTCTTTAGTCCCCAGTGCCCAACAAGCTTTGCAACCACTATACTGTGTCAACTAACCCATGGTAGTACATGTTGTTCCTTTATTACAACCCATAAGAAATGAAAACATAGACGTCGTATCTTGTCCAAATTACCATGAGGAATCCACACCAAACACATCCAGTAAACTAGAATAACCTCAAATACTACTTAATTAAAACCAAACGCCCAACTCGAGAGAGCCACTGAAAGATCCAAACCTTTATCGTGTTTTCCAACTTTCCTAGAAGCTAATGCCACTCCTGTTTTAAATATATTCAGCTTTAATATATACCCTAGGCATTTGAGACCAACATCTAATGGGGAAGTGTATCCCTTAGAAGCCTGTAATAGTATGCATCCTGAAAGGAACACACGAGTTGACTGACATCACAAGTTGGAAAGAAGAATAGTCCATAATCAAAAGTTATGGGTTAAACCAACAATACGATTTCAATAAGATCCATACAATCATATACAAAATGGTTTATACACGAATGTGTAAGTTAAATAACATAGATTTCTAAAGAAACCCGAATAGTCCAACTACAATAACAACATATGCATGAAAATGTGTTAGCCCTATTATATATATAAAGTGAGAGTTCCATCCATACATACAACCATGACAACCACTAGCCCTAATAGTGGAATCTTTTAGTCGACACCGCTTGCTCTTCCAAAGAGATGTACTCACTCTACATTGTGGAAAAGCCAAGTCTCATCACAATATTCTCCAAGCCCTCTCTAATTAATGCCTAGCAAAATCTTAGCTCCCAAAAGCCTGTTCTATGACTTATTAGGTTCTATTTATAACAAAGGGTGGGGTGACCCTTGACATTCCCCTTTATCACTCTTGGACTATCCTCATGACTCTTCAAATTCATTACATATAAATCTTTACATTACATATCACTATTTTCATTCCACTAATGACACTTGGAGTTTCAATTTACAACATATTTACAATAATAGTACAGTTTCCACATATACCCATGTGGTACAAAATAGGCTTGAGTCAGCTAGACAAGACAACACTAAGACTTGGATAGCTGTGTTAAGAGAAACTCAAAAAAATCCTCTTGGTGATCTTCTATGACGAGTTGATGCCAAGATTGATAGTGTGCAATGGTGTCCGCATATTGTTTGATGATGTATTTTTAGAAACAAACTCTTGCCTCCATTGCTTCTAGATATAATGATCTGGAGCCTGTGTCCAACTCATCCTATAACATGTGCAACTTAGTCCTGAGTATAGCCAGATTGGCGGCATATCTCTGCATATTCTCTGCACTGATCTACAAATATGCAATAGTGGCCATTTTCATCGACTGATCAAAGTACATGTAGAGCTCCGTTCAGACTTGGTTCTTCTCTTTGGCTTTGGTGAGTGTTCTAATTGACGGGTTGTCATACTATCTCACCATGACATCCAAACTCCAGAACAACCATTTGTACAAAGCCTCAACATTGGTGATGAGCGATAGGATTTCCTCATAGTTTCGGATCAGACTCCGGATGCGTGATTTGTCCAACTCTACTTTCAAATTCATTATCTTGTGCAAGTGAAGCGGTGCTCCCTTGTACCTCATTGTCTATGTCTGTACATGACCAAAAACAACATGTATGCCTGTGAGTGTGCACACTATCTTCATGCAGCACTACTGATGACGATGTATATGGACAAATGCCTTGACTTCATAGCATTGACTAAGGTAGTTGGATGTCTTCACACATCTGACACAATCACCCATTCTTCAAAGTAAGCAGGTGATTCATGCTCATCCGAGATGTGCACTCTATGTGCCTGTACAACTCTGTTTTGTGACTCATGAAAAGGCTATGTTGTACACATTTGTTCCTAGATAATACTTGAGGAGAACGGTATCCCCTTGTTCACTTGGGAGTTACTCTACTACTAGAGTTGGTGAAGCCTATGGGGTGACCTCAGTTTCTTTTGGCATGAGGTCAGTGTCCCGATCCTGTTCCAGTTCCAGTTGTTCCATCTCCGAGTGCATTTGTTCATCCATCGGTTCATCCTGCTAAGAACGTTTTTGTTCCTATGGCTACTCACCTCATTCATCATCTGCTACTAGTGGATTTGAGTCTTCAACCTGTATTGGTGTAGTTTTCTCTGTTTGTGCTCCTTGCACTTCCTCCTATTCCCATTAATGTTCTTTTTGTGTTTCCTTCTCTCTTCTATGCATCTCTTGTTCTTCTTTGAGTCTCTTCTCTGCCTCCTACAACTTACTCTCTGCTTCTTCTAGTCTTTACTTATCTCTCCTTTTTTGCACTCCCCTCTTGTCGCGATGTCACCTCTTTCCCTCAATATCCAAAGCTACTTTCTCAAGAAGTGGATCTTCCTTAAACTTGTAGCTTTTCTCTGCCTCTACACTTTCAGCAATCTTCCTCTCGCCTTTGTCTTGTGTAGGTTTTGTGCTTGTTGTTGTTGTTGTTGATGCTCCCTATGGTGTTTCTAGCCACTCTACTGTCATGCTGACTGGTTTATTGAGCCTAGAGGCATTATAGAAATATCTCCAAGGGTATTCCTATGGCCAATGACACACCCCATGGATCCAAGGATAGTACACTCTCATACAGTGGTCCTTGCATAATCCTTGCAGATCATCTGGATTGAAGCTCTTAAAGCCAAACATAAAATTCTTTAAGTCCTTGACCTCGACATCTTCTTCTTTCAAACTATGGTTTTCTTACAAACCAATCCGCAAAGGAAGCATAACTAATGCTACCTTCTTATTACTATGCAGTCCAGCTAATAACCCTATCGAGATGTGGTATGCAACCTCCTGCATGACCATAATGTCCATGGAAAACTTCGACAACAAATGCGGAGCCTTCTTTGCGTTGTACATTCTGATGAAGGTGCCATCAGGTGAGGCATACCAATCTGCAATGTTTAGTAGTGCCTCCATTGTTGCCTGGGACATGCAAGATGGATCTTGTTCAAAGATCATTCTATATAGAGGGGAAACAAAGTGGTCAGATATCATAACCATGACTCCTCTATAGCTACACTCTAAGAGAAACTTCCAATATATGTTCACAACATTCTTTAAAGGTGTTCATGCCCAACCCATGCCAGGAAACAATTGACGGGAACATATTGCATCAAGCAGGTAGGCAGATATGAAGAATATTTCTTGCTAATCCTTGGGTAGACTCTAGGCATTTGGTACATGCACTTTCAGCTGAAGAGCCAACATGTCGGACCAATTGAAAGGCTTTCCTTCACTTTCCAGCTATTCCAATACAACCACCCAACTCTACGAGAAGGTCTTCGTACTCTCTTGGTCATACAGGAGACATGTGAAGATGACCAAGAGTTTGTAAGCCTTCCTGAGTGTCTTTGTCTTGTATATTTGGCTAGGTGTCATCTTGAACTTTGATGGCTCCCTTACCCAATGCTTCAAGATGTCTCTTGTGTTTTCACTACTGTTGGGAGTGTAGAATGGTGCATCCATCTTGTTCAACAGTGAGGGAAAATGAAAGATTTTCTATTAATATTTTGCCCTGAAGGTAGCAAGCTCTACTCCAATGACCCTACTTAGTATTATCATCTCAGGATTAATGTGTGATACAATCCAGTGGATCATGTTTGTGCACGGGAAGGTGGGATACATGGATGCAAACCTATACAATCCTGACTTACGAATGTTGACATAGACATGTCGGTACTCTATATTCTCCTCAAAATTTCCTGTGAATATAGTGTTGATGTCTTTCCATGTCATCTTGATGTCTTTATCAATCAAAATATGTGTTTCTGCATAAACAGGCAAGCTCATAGACACATGTTCAGCCACAACTCCAATACATCTTTCAACTATGTCCTTTGATCGAGCTCTCTTGGAGCCCATGTTACCTTTACTATTGAGAATTTTCTCAACACCTATTATACTTAAAGATGGAGAAGACACTCATGAAAAGCTAATGTTGGTTGAAAACATAAAGAAACTGGGGAATCAATCATGCAGGAAACTGGGTGACTGCTGGGCAAGATGACTTTTAGAGGCTGGGAGACTGTCACCTGGAACTACGCATTGCACAGTCCCAACTTCTACTAAGGCCTGCTATTGACTAGAACTGCATAGAGCATAGTCTAGAGAGGCTGACTATGGACTGGAACTGTGCAATGAATAGTTCAATCTAGCTGGGATGTTGGATGGAACTGCGCATTGCACAATCCCAGTGGGAAAGATTAGGCACTGTCTCCCAGAACTGCGTAGAGCATCGTTGGGAGGCTATGTTAGGAAGCGTCTCCACAATTCTTGGAGGCAGGGCAGATCCTTCACTTTCGAGAATGCATGGCCCATGCCCAGATGATCCAAGGATTTTTTTTTCATATAGAGGCATCGAAGTTGTCATGAGTTCCATCACTTAAAAACCATAAATATATCAGCATGAAAAATGAAGACAAAGGGACATAATCACAAACTCATGACACATAGATTTGATTATGGAGTTCATCTAATTTGGACTACATCTTTGGGCCTCGCTCAATAGCGGGGAGGCCTTCTTTTATTAAGTGGCATGAAAAGATAAGTACAAGAAGATTTCTACATAAACATCCTTATACCTCCAATTTGGAAGATAGCTGGAAATTGGAGAGCCCAACTCTAGAAACAGACAACCCCATTGACTTCTTGGCAAAAAGTAGTGCAAAAATGCCTATCCAAACACCCCATTCAGATAATAGAGTCTTGTACAACCTTCTCAGAACCTTTTGATCTCTGAAATGAGATCCCAACCACCTCCCAGGAGCAGGTGCTAGTGTTCTGCTTTTTAATATTGTGTTGCTCTCTCTTCTCTCCCCTTTTCCTCTGACTCAAATGGTCATATATATATATATATATATATATATATATATATATATATATATATATATATATATATATATATATATCCTAGTGTGGCCAAATCCTTCACAACTAGGTAGTTTTACAACAAATGACAAAGTTTAGGCTGAAGTGACAATTTTAGGTTGTTGGTTTCAACCATAGTATTTGAATGGTGTGCATGGAACAACCTTATTCAAACATAGCAACGAAAATCCACTGGAATATGGTTCCAATGTAATACCCAAGATTAGCAGGTAGGAGCAGGTCTAAAGGAGTCACGGGAACAACCCCTTCTACAATGGTAAACCTAATTCCCAATAAAGCAACCCATAAAACTACATGAGTATCGGTTGTGGGGTTATCATTGCTCCAACATATCAGAGGACGGTCCAATGCCCAAACACAAGCAACCTACGATAATCA
Source organism: Pinus taeda (assembly GCA_000404065.3). NCBI lineage: Eukaryota > Viridiplantae > Streptophyta > Pinopsida > Pinales > Pinaceae > Pinus > Pinus taeda. The sequence goes on from APFE031278852.1 coordinate 113,498, forward strand.
CAGATCCTATAGGAGTATTCACTGTATACCATATTGTTTTCGTGTTCGGCCTCCCATCGCACTATCGCAATTAGTGTGAACCCTCGGCACACTAGTTAGCACTTTCTAACATCCACGGACTCGCTGGTTCAGTAATCATATTGCATAGTATTTCGGGTCTGGGCCCCAATTGTAATCGGTGTCCACTGTGAAATTACAATTGGTGTCCACCACAAAATCACAGTCGACATCTGTCATCCACCACAAAATCACAATTAATGGTTACAGTCAGACCGCTTCGAAAACGCAACCCATTTAATGCGAATGCGATATGCAATATGTATCACATCACAACAAATCCTATTGGAGCTGATCCAAAACCTCTCTTAATCTGTTATCGCGATATGGAATATTGCATCTCAACAAAGTCCTATTCGGGCTGATGTGACTTTCTTTCGAGCCTGCGATATGCGGTATCACAATCATAGCTAGGAATTCTAGGGACCGATTCTTCCTTAAACGCTCCTCCTTTTTTTCCGATATGTGATATGCAGTTCTAATGGCATCCTACCATGTGGTGCTCCCTTATTCACTGAAACAATGCCATGTCATCTTCTCCCTACCACCTGTACAAGTCAAACTCAAACTTTGACATGCTCTAACTTTGTCATATGGACTCAGATTTGAGTGTTGTTCACATCATTGGAATAAGTATGACGAGCACTTTGATCCAATGCTAATACTATCCAAATTATACCACTTTGATTTTTGAGCCTTTTGTCATGCCACTGGTACTTTTTTGAAGATCCACCAGGATCAATCCTCCTGGATTGTCTTGGATCCTCCTGGATCATCTTGGATCCTCCTGGATCAATCCTGCCCACTAAGAGAAACTTTTGGCTCTCCAAAATAATTAATTAATCTTCAACTACTATGTACTCTCTCTGCACCACAAGTGTCCTAACATGTGATCCTTCCTTCTCCTTCACCTCTGTCCTTCGTAGCCATAAGTGATGATCTAACACCTACACCCCCTACAAACCTGTAGTACAATATCTTCCAAACTACATGTTTAGCTCCATGACCAAAATGAACCAAGAATCCCATACTTGCCATGAGTTTATAAAACATAATTTGTGGTCACGTTTACATAAGAATGGAAACAATACTGGAGCTATCAAGACAAGGCCAAACATCATTGTTGCTTCAACAAGTGATGGAAAATGCATCATCACTGCAACAAATGATTTACAAAAACAAGGACAAACATTATTGTTGCTTCTACAAGTGATGGAAAACACATCCTCACTTCCACAGTTTAAAATGCAACACAGAATAAGGCCAAGTATCATTGTTTCTTCAACAAGTGATGGAAAATACATCATCACTTTTACAATTTTAAATGCAACACATGAAAAATAAGGCCATGATATTCTACCACACCTAGAAGAACCATATCTCCTTTATCAAAGTGAATGGATCATCTCCTTGTGGCATGTTCGCTGGTTGAACAATTGTTTCCCCTGGTTCATGCTCAGATGTGCTTGTCCTTGCGATGCTGCTCTTGATGGAGCCTCCAACATGTGGCTCTCTGATGAACACCTCTGTCGTAATGACTACAATGAGCCTTCACCTTCTAGATATGCTTGATATTATTCTTCTTTCCCTGCTATTTAGAGGGTTTTCTATGCCTCACCTTTTTTTGTACTATCATTTGCTTCTAGCACTCAACAAACAAATTGTTATTCAATCCAAAAAATTGCAAGTCCTTATATTCCATGATCTACACCCATTATTAACAATGTGATTGTAATAAAAATGAACATTTAAATACCGAGACTAGTTATACCTTTTATGTCGGTCCCTGGCATGATCATGAGAATAAGAGCTTGCCTCAACTCTGTCTCTGCTATGCATACTGCCATAGGTTGATGGTGATGTATTCCCATCATCCTCTTTCATCGACCATTTCAACAATGTCATGGAACCTTCTAACATCTTTGAACACCATCCTTCAATGCACCCAAACCTTGCAAATTGAGGTCTTTGCTCAATCTCTAATGGATGAGTTATTCCTTGGTTATTAACATCAAGTCCTTCTTCTTCCTTGTACCTCATCCTCATAAAGAGTCTCATGTTTGTCCTTGAAATAGGTATCTCCACATCTCCAATATAAATTAAACTATTTGAAGATGAAACTAAAGGGATTTCAGCATCTTTTACCTCCACCATTGACTTGGTAAAATCTGATGAGGGATTCTCATCATCTATCATTGATGGCTCACTAGCTGTTATAGCGCATTTCTCAGCTTCCCTCCTGACATACCCAAGTCCTTTTTTGACAAGGTAATTCTTCTACTTTGATGGGATTGAAAATGCCTTGGCCATTAATGCCCAAGCCTTTTCCTTCATAACCCATTCCCTTCAGCAATTTGGAGCCAATTCCTGTGGTATGATTTTCAAAAGAAGTGAAGTTGTTATTAGGAAAATTACATGAAATTAGAGAGATGCTCCTTACCTCACGGAAGTTACGTTGCATCTTTTCCGAGGCATCATGCTTAGATTGCAATTGGTGTAGCAACCTCTTTTTTTCCTCTTCCTCTTCCTGTAGAAGCTTCTATAACCCAGCAAGATTTGCTTAAAGACTTTGACCACTGCACTTTAATTCTCACAAAGTTGTCTTTGTGGTTTTCAAGTGGAGCTATGATCAATGCTTCTCCTCTTTCTCTTCTCACAGGATCCTTATTAACTCAGTGTTCTCTTCTTGAAGACACTGGCCAATCTCCTCATTTTCGGAAGGCGAGGAATGAGATGCACAGGTGTTGGGAGATGTGGATGACACATCAATTTTCGATTCCTCTCTCTCCTCATCTCTTCCCTTCTCATACCCAACATACATAATTTCCACCATTTTGGACATTCGCAGGAAGGTCTCGTAGATATATTTTTCACTTTCCATGCCCATTGATCCCTCTCTAGACGACTTTATCGAATAAGCACTCCACAGAACTCAACAATCAACACTTCATCATTCATGCTCGAGCTTCAACCTCTGCCATGACTCCTCTTCGTGATGCACATCCTTTGCAACTTATCTCTAGCCAGTGTACTCATGAAATTCACATAAACTAAGCCTTGCTCTGATACCATCTTGATCGAAGGAGTTTTTTATGCTTAGAGATGCATCAAAGTTGACTTGAGTTATAGCGCTTAAAAACCATAAAGACATCAACATGAAAAATGAAGACAAAGAGACATCATCATAATATATCATGACATGGAGATTTGATTATGGAGTTCATCCAGTTTGGACTACACCTCCTAGCCCTACTCAATAGTGGGGACGCCTTCTTTTATTAAGTGGCATGAAAAGATAAGTACAAGAAGGTTTCTACATAAACATCCTTATACCTCCAATCTGGAAGATAGCTGGCAAATAGAGAGGCCAACTCTAGAAAAAGATAGCCCCAATGAATTCTTGGTGAAAAATAGTGCAAAAACGCCTATCCAAACACCCCATTTGGATAATCGGGCCTTCTACAACCTTCTTGAAAACATCTGATCTCTGAAATGAGGTCTTGGCCACCTGCCAGGAGTAGGTTGCACTGTTATTCTCTAAAATACTACACTACTCTCTCTACTCTCCTCTTTTCCTCTCACTCAAATGGTGTGTCCAAATCCTTCATAACCAACAGTTTTACAACAAATGACAAAATTTAGGCTGAAGTGACAATTTTAGGCCATTGATTTCAATCATAGTCTTTCAATGGTGCACCGAGAACAACCTTCTTCAAACATAGCAATGAAAATCCACCAGAATATGTTTCCAACATAATACCCAAGATTAGCAGGTAGGAGTGGGTTTGAAGGAGTCATTAGAACAACCCCTTCTGCAATGGTAAACCCACTTCCCAATAATGCAACCCATACAGCTACGGATGAGTATCGATGGTAGGTTTATCAGTGCTCCAGCATATCGACAGATGGTCCAATGCCTAGACATAGGAAACCTGCGATAACGATGGATCCGATAAGAGTATTCCCCGTATACCATATTGTTTTCACCTCTGACCTCCCATCGCACTATCGTAATTGACATGAACCCTCGGTGCACTAGTTAGCACTCTATAACATCCATGGACCCACTGGTTCATTAATCATACTGTATAATATTTTTGGTCTAGGACCCCAATTGTAATTGACATCCACCATGAAATCACAACCAGCATCCACCACGAAATCGCAATCGGTGTCCACTGCGAAATCACAATCGACGATTATGGTCATATTGCCTCGCAAACACAAACCCTTTGATACAATTGTGATATGGGATATGTATCACATCACAACGAAGTCCTGCTGGGCTTATCCAAAAATTCTCTTGATATGCGATTGCAATATGCAGTATTGGATTGTAACGAAGTCTTGCGGGGGTTGATGTGTCTTTCTATCCAGCTTACGATATGTGATATCGTAATCACAGCCGAGAATGTCAAGGGCCAATTCTTCCTTAATCTCTTCTCTTTTTTCGCCAATATGTGATATGTGGGGTGCAATGGAATCATGCCATGTGGTGTTCCCTTATTCACTGAAACTATGCCATGTCATCTTTTCCCTGCCACCTGGACAAGTCAAAATCAAAATTTGACTTGCTCTAATTTTTTCATTTGGACTTGGATTTGAGTGTCGTTCACACCATTGGAATCAAGATGATGAGCACTTTGATCCGGTGCTAATATTATCTAGATTCGACCACTTTGAGTTTTGAGCCTTTTGTCATGCCACTGGTACTTTTCTGCAGATCCACCTGGATCAATCCTCTTGGATCCTCTTGGATCAATCCTCCTAGATCCTCCTAGATCAATCCTCTTGGATCCTCTTGGCTCACTAGAGAAGCAAGATATAGGCCAAGGTAGCCTAGATCTGCCCAAGGGAAACTTGAAAATGAGAAGGATTGAATGAGTGTGCAAAGATTGTATAGATTTGAGTGAATAGACATGCATGGAATCCAAGAAAATGTATAAATCAGTCAAACGATAATGAAGCTCATGAAGAGAGTCGCCGCAACGATGGCTGTTAGTGCAAAAATAGGGTCATGCATGTGACACTAAGGAAATGAAATGCAAAAATTGAAAGAACACTTCTACAAGTTAAAATACATCAAAACACCAAGTATCATTCAATAAAACAAGGAAAACAACACTCACGCAAGTTAAGAAATCAAAAGCGACAAAAAAAGCGACAAAAGACATGAAAAGCAAAACTTACCTGGAAAATTTGTTATGTTTGTGTCGAAGGTTCCAATATGCCTCAAGAATTCCATAGCTCCAAGATCGAATGCAAAGAATGAGCTCTGGGGTGTCCATTAAATAGATTGTTTATATTTACGGTCTATGATGCACAAGCCACAAATCTAGAAAAAGGCAACACTTCGTGGGAAGTTCTTAAAATTTATTTTCCATGTAACTCACAGTGCTAAAGATAGATCCCTAAAATCTAGGGATGATTTTTTGATTTTTTTTTCCTTTTTGGGAAACGATACCATGCATGCAAGGAAGAATTGAGTTGTTTTGGAGGGAATTGGGAAACTTATTTGTGCATGCAATGGACAAACACTAAAGGGAATATTTTGTGTTGTTTCTGGGTTGAGTGGCTCCGATTGCCTCTCAAGTTCTGTGCAATTTCCCAGAGCAAGGTTGGATGCCTGCTGGATTAGCGTATTTTTGTGCCTCAACTCACTATCAGGATGGTCTGCACAGCTTTCTAGAGAAAGGTTGGGCTTCCTACTATAAACAATTTCTAAGAGCAAGGTTGTTGGCCTGCTCTACATAGTTTTCCATAGCAAGGTTATCTACCTACACTGTGCAATTCTAAGTGCAAGGCAGTTGCTAGATTGTTCTACATAATTCTTGAGGGCAAGGTAGATGTTGGGCTACTCTGCACAATTCGTGAGAGTAAGATAAACTACACTTTAGAATTGTGTAGTTTCCCAGACAACACAAGAACCAGATATGAACCAAGTTGACGTGTCATCTTGTGGTTAGTCGATAGAAGAAGTAAGTGAACACAAGTTATTAAGTCAAAGATAAAATCGAATGAAACATAAGTTCCTAAGAAATACAAGATGGTTGTTAAGATTTCGAGGAGGGAGGCTCCAAAATGAAGCGATGGCAAAATTTTGGAGTGCGCTTGTAGCCGCTAAAATAGAATGATAGTAGGATACAATTTATAGTTCCAAATCCTCATGTTCTACCAATCTTATTCATCCTAGAAGAAAGAGAAAATATCCTATTGTTATCATAATGTTTGATCATAGCTTTATGGAAACATTTGTACTTCCTCTCTCCTTTTAGCCATTACATATAGGATTTTTACTTCCAAAGGGTCTCCTTCTGTTTCCATCATTGCTCAATTTGATTAATTAATTGTCTTTCTTCCATAATCAAATCATATGTGCATCCATTATGAATATTTTGTTGTTGAATATGCTGCATGCATGACTCCAAGACCTATTTCTCAGTAGAGATATGGACAAACTCCATTATGTTCCATTTATTGATTTTTAACTTAAATTCCTTGAGCTTAAGTTGAAAGGCATGCATATAGTCCCAAACTTCAACCTACAAGTACTCCCACCAAATTTTTTCTTTATCCAAAAAATATGGGCCTTGTAACAAAAAACTTTCAAATCTAAAGGGATGATTACGAGGAGCAATTTTTAAATCCAATTCCGAATGGATTGGCCAGTGGTCAGAGCCTATACTTGGTAGAATGACTTCTTTGTAAAATATATCATTCTTCAATAAGGATTCAAAAGATAAAAAATGGTCCAATCTACTGGCAACTTGGTCCTTTCCACCTCTACAATTGCTCCAAGTATATATCCCATTGATGTTGTTAAGCTTGTCCAACTTAGGATCATGAATAATATCCATGAACTGTTACACTTCAAGGTTGTCTCCTAATCCATCCCTTCTTTTCCTCTAGAGATTTGATGAGGTTAAATTATCCACCTACTACCCAAAGCTTGCATTAGTGGAGAGACCTAATTGTTTAAATGTCTAATAAGGAGGTTAATTTTCCATGGCAATATGAGGGCCATAAACAAATGTTAGGCACCTTGTCTCCTTTGCTCCAACATAATGAAACTGACTTGAGAGAATGCTAGGTAATGTAGCCCAATCCTAAAATGTGACTTCGAGGTGGTTCCAAAGAATATCAATACCCCCAATTTCCCCTTTGGTGTCCAAATATATGCTTTGCAACCTTTCCAACATCTATCAATAATTACCTTGTTAATCTAGGTTGTCATTGATGTCAATATGGCAATAGCTGAGATCGAAAACATTGTTGAGATGCCTAGTTCCAAATGATGATGTCATAACTCTTGTTTCATAAGAATGTCATCAATTAATATGTCAAGTCACTAATGAAGAAGTCTTAAGAAGTGCCAAGTTCCAAGTATTTAGAAGCCCTTGATGGCATATGGAAGACTACATTTGATGATGTCATATTATTGATGAATGACCACAATTGATGATGGAACTTGATGAGGTCTTGATAACATGGTGGGAGACCATTTTATGATTGGAAGATTATTTTGGATTTATCCTAATGATGTTGAACTATGACTGCACTAGTATATGATGACATTTTTCATGCGTCATGCTACATGAATGTTGTACTCCTACATAATGACTCTATGATCCTATGATGAGATTGATAGCAATGAAGAAGCCACGCTATCCCAAACATTCCTCATGTTGTCCCAAACTTTTTATGCATAAAATTTAAGGACAACCACAAATAAAATTTAGTTTGGACATCTTTGAGGCATCCTTTGAAAATGGATCCTAGACCATCTTAAAGATAATTTTTTTCTCTTTCTAACGAGCCTTTATTTGCCTCGAAACTCCCAATAGTTGATGAGATATTGAATTTTTAAGGTACAAAATATATATTTGCAGGCCAGCGAACCTACACTTTGTCACTCATGTCGCCCTCCATCTAGAAAGGCGTGCCCCTTCATTTCAAACATAAATCAATATAAGTACAAGTGAAATTCATTATTCTAGCACATAATTTTCGGTGAAGAGAATCTAAAAAACATAGAACAACGAGGAGAGGACTTAAGAGCTGTTTGTTTGGGTTATTTCTTCTCAAAGTGGGACAACAAATTATTTTGGCAGTCATCTATGGTAATAAAGACATCGGACCTACAATAATCTCTTTAGATCTATGTGGCTCATAATTGTAGAACCGTGGAGTGTTTAAGGGCCAAGAGGCCTGGTATAAGGCCCTCTCTTCTAGCCACGGAAGTAGCATTACATGAAGCAGTTTGAATTGTGCAGAAGCTCAGATTACAATCACCTTGAAGGCTACCCTCAGACCTATGGCAACTATTGTGTGAAGTTTCAGAGGCTTGGATCACACACCTATCTTGACATAATTCTGATAGAGAGAAGACCTTTGTTAAAATGTTTTAACCTAACTTTTAAATGCAGAAGGAAATATGGTCCTAGAGTTGGATTATTTTATTAGAATTTCTTTGTGACAATTTGTGAATTGCAGATCTCTATTGCATATTTTTTGTGGTGACATATTGGAGACCTGTTGTGGATTCTATGTGAATCTGTGATGACCTATCTTCAAACTCTTCGACTTGTGGACATAGACATCAATTTGAAATTTTGAATCCGTGGTAAAGCTCACTTAGGAACGCTTCTATTGCAGATCTGAAGTGGGTCATTGGAAACATTTTTGTAGACCTATGGTGATTCATTGGAAATCTGTGAGAGCTTTTTAACGAGAGAGTGTCTTGGAGGAGAAACTTATTTGTAGATCTTAATTGAAGGAAAAGTTGCATCTTGGTTGGAAATACTATTTTTGTAGATGGTATTGAGTTTGTTTGGAAACTCTTTGAGGTCATTTCTTTGGACATGGAATAATTGAAGAAGCCTCCTTGGAACTTTGGAGTAGATTATTTGGAAACATTGTTATAACATCCCTGAAGTCTTGAATACCTTTAGGCAGTGTTGAAGAATTGTAGAAGTTGATCTTGGATTCAATCTTGGAGACATGATGCTTTGTTGAAGCTCTCATGAGGTGACCTTGGAAAAAAGCGTTTGGGGAACATGAAGAGTAGTGGTGACACCTTTTGAGAAGACAAGGTTGTCGTTGATGAAGTCACTTGGAGAAGGCATTGTTGAAGAGATTGACAAGGCTCGTTGAAGAAGATATTGGGATCCGTGAAGTACAACCAAACATACCTTGACAAAGTGAAACGATATGGTTGGAGCCCTTGGGGTTGGTGCCTTAGAATTGACAAGGTTGCTACCTTGGAAAGTCCAAGTTGGTGCTTGGGAAATATAGGATTGGTGTCCTTCAATTTGGTGCTCCTAAACTCAAGGTTGGTGCCTTGGATAAGATAGGATTAGAGCCCTAGAGGATCGGAGTGCTCAAGAAACTAGGTTGGAGCCTATAGCAGAGAAGGGTTGGTGCCCTGGGGGTTGGAGCCTCTAAACACAAGGTTGGTGCCTTGAGAAGATAGGGTTGGTACACTATAGGTCAGAGCCTCACAAAAGTCTAAGTTGGTGCTTGGCAACATGTTGGAGCTTGGGAGATTGAAGATCAGTGTCTTCATCTAGGGTTGGAGACCTATATATGTTGTACTTGATTCATTGTAAAGATTATATTAATAAAATAATTTATTCCTATTATTCATTTTGTGTTCTAAATATAAGTGATCTAATTGATAAAAGTAACAATTAAAAATGAATATTGATTCATCCCCCCCCCCAGTATTTCCAGCAAATGGTTTCAGAGCCAGTACCTTCACTCAAAGCTTAACAACTTGAAGGTTGATCATCAGAACACAAATGGTGAAGCCAAGGAAGAAAGTCTCCAATGCTCCTAAAGATGTGTCTCCCTCAACCACCGAAATTGAAATCAATCAATTTGTGAAGGCTCCATTTTTCATTGGAAACTTTGATATATGGGAGGCAAGAATGAGGAATTTCTTAAAGACTCAAGGCATTGAAGTCTGGAAATCAGTGATTAGTGATAGCATGGTGGATGGAAAATCCAAGGAACATAATACAAGAGAAATGAAAGAAATCTTGAATGGGCTACCTAATTCTATGAAGGTCAATTTTGAAAAATGTTCGTCAGCAAAAGGAATATGGGATAAAATTCATGATCTCCACTCAAAAAGAGCATTGGCAATGATCTCTAGTCAAGAAAATGAAGGAAAATAAGAAGGAAATCCAGAGCCCATAAAGGAATGTGAAGATAAGAGTGATAAAATCAAGGCTAAAGAAGACCTAGAAGATGAAGAGAATGAAAAAGATTTTGAAGAAGATCTCCTTACTGAACTTATGGCTACCATGGAAGAGATTAACAACTTGAAAAAGGAAATTGAGGAACTTAAGAAGAAAGTGCAAGTTGGTGACAAGGACAAGAGAAGGAAGGAAGTTGATCTTGTCAAGCTTCAAGTACAAGAAAGAGATGAGGATCTTGGTAAGATTAAGGAAGAATTTAATCAAAACAAGATAAAGCATCATGATGAAGTCATATCCATGAAAAATCAATTGCATACAATAAAGAAACAGGAAGATACCTTGTCAAGCCACCTTGAACAAAGGCACAAAAGCTTGAACAAGCTTGAAGCAGATATTGGTTAATACAAGGAATAGGTCTCCTCCCTTATATCTCAACTAGAAGAAGAAAGGAAATAAGCACAAGGAGCTGAGAAGGTTATGGAAGATTTGAAATTCATAGAAGGACAAGTTGATGAAGCAGAAAAGGAGAGAAACACCATGATATGCGAACTAGAAGAAATGGATGATGACATCACCAAGTTAAAATCAGAAATCACTTCTCTTAAGGCCCAATCAGGTGAAGCAATAGTTATGAAAGATGAATTTTGTGAAAAGTTGAAAGGAGAAATTGTCTTTCTTAAAAAGGAAGTTGACTTGCTCAATAAGAACTTGAAAATCTCTCAAACCCTAGCTGACATCTTAAATCATCAAAGGTCTCCCCTTGATAAATCATCACTTGGCTATGCAGGTGAATCCTTAAGCAAGAATGATGCAAACCCTAATGCTTCAAACCACAAGGATGTGAGGAAGCCTGGAAGAAATTTTGATGCTCCCAATTCCAGCATAGGTAAGAAGAAGTGTCAAGACAACTATGGAAGAAGCCTTCCTCCAAGAAGAAATGCAGATGGTGTCAAAGATGCAAGAAGCAATGGTTATCATCAAATGATCCCAAGGAAAAAAGACTTTAGAAGTACATCAAGGAAACCTTCTTCTCCTAGGTACCAAAGTATATTTCTTGGTTATCGCAATTCTTGTACAAACTTTGGGCACATGGCAAAAGATTGCAGGGCATATCACAAAGATAACTATAATGTTCCTCATCAATATCCAAGAAGCAATTTTGCAAGAAGTCATGAATTCTTATTCATGAATAACATAGAGTGCTTCAAGTGTCATAAAATTGGACATATGGCATGTAATTGTAACTTGACTTGGGAACCTACTAAAGATAGAACTATTCTAGAAAACAAATTTACACAAGTATGGAGAAGGAAGCAAATACAATTCGAAAATCTCTTGAATTCTCTAGCCAAGAACACATTTTGTTGACCTGATCTTCGACAATCTAAGCATTTGATGGGGAAACTCTACCAAAAGGAAGACCATGCATAAAATTAGGGGGAGCTTATGATGATTAGGCATTCTTACAAAAGCCATTTGTGAATGATTCTTATGAAATCCTTGATGAGCTATATGGACAATCTCTCTTTGATAGATCATCTCTCAGGAACCCTCCTTGAAGAATATAATCCTTATTCATCCGATGGATTATTATTGAAGATCTCTTCCACTTGATCATTAGCAGGTAATCTTTCATGAGGGGGAGTTGGTTCATCACATGAAAGAATTTAAGCACATCTATCATGGACCACATTTCCAGAAAGAATAGCACCATGAAAAGGGGAGTAACATACCTATGAAGAACTATTATTCATAAAGAAAAGAAGCATCTTGACAGTGGGAGCACTTGGGCACCCCGTTAGCCATTGATGTAAAAGGGGGAGAGAATGTTGAAAGGGAAAGAATATTTCCATCAATGACAAAGGGGGAGATTGTTAATCTAGGTTGTCATTGATGTCAATATGGCACTAGCAGAGATGGAAAATATTGTTGAGATGCCTAGTTCCAAATGATGATGTCATAACTCTTGTTTCATAAGAATGTCATCAATTAATATGTCAAGTCACTAATGAAGAAGTCTTAAGAAGTGCCAAGTGCCAAGTATTTAGAAGCCCTTGATGACATATGCAGGACTACATATGATGATGTCATATTCTTGATGAATGACCACAATTGATGATGGCACTTGATGAGGTCTTGGTAACATGGTTGGAGATCATTTTATGATTGGAAGATTATTTTGGAGTTATCCTAATGATGTTTCACTATGACTGAACTAATATATGATGACATTGTTCATGTGTCACACTACATGGATGTTGCACTCCAACATAATGACTCTATGATCCTATGATGACATTGATAGCAATGAAGAAGCCACGTTGTCCCAACATTCCTCATGTTGTCCCAAACTTTTTATGCATAAAATTTAAGGATAATCACAAAGAAAAATTATTTTGGACACCTTTGAGGCATCCTTTGAAAATGGATCCTACACCATCTTAAAGAGGATTTTTTTCCTCTTTCTAACAAGCCTTTATTTGCCCAAAAATCCCAATAGTTGATGAGATATTGAACTTTTAAGGTAAAAAATATATATTTACAGGCTAGCCGACCTACACTTTGTCACTCATGTTGGCCTCCCTCTAGAAAGATGCGTCCCTTCATTTCAAAAACAAATCAGTATAAATACAAGAGAAATTCATCATTCTAGCATAGAATTTTCAGTGAAGAGCATTTTAAGAACAAAGAACAATGAGCAGAGGAGGACTTAAGAGTTGTTTGTTTGGGTTATTCCTTCTCATAGTGGGACAACAAAGTATTTTGGCAACCATTTGTGGTAATAAAGACATCGGACATGCAGTAATCCCTTTAGATCTATGTGGCTCAGAATTGCATAACCGTGGAGTGTTTAAGGGGTAAGAGGCTTAGTATAAGGCCCTCTCTTCTAGCCACAGAAGCAACATTACATGAAGTAGTTTGAACTGTGAAAAAGCTCAAATTACAATCACCTTGAAGGCTACCCTTAGACCTGTGTTAGCTCTTGTGTGAAGTTTCAGAGGCTTTGATTATGCACCTACCTTGATAGACTTTGGATAGAAAGAAAACCTGGGTTAAAATCTTTCAACCTAACTTTTAATCGGAGAAGGAAATTTAGTCCTATAGTTGGATGTTTTTATTAGAATTCCTCTGTGACAATTTGTGAATTGCAGATCTTTATTGCAGCTTCTCTGTGGTGACATATTGGAGGCCTGTAGTGGATTCTATGTGAACCTTTGATGACCTGTCTACAAACTCTTCTACTTGTGGACATAGAAATCAATTTGAAATTTTGAATCTATGGTAAAGCTCACCCAGGAAAGCATTTATTGTAGACTTGAAGTGGATCATTAGAAACATTTTTGTAGACCTATGGTGATTCATTAGAAATATGTGAAAGCTTTTTAAGGAAATAATGTCTTGGAGGAGAAACTTATTTGTAGATATTAATTGAAAGCACAGTTGCATCTTGGTTGGAAATACTATTTTTTATAGATAGTATTGAGTTTGTTTGGAAAATATTTGGGGTCATTTCTTTGGACCTGGAATAATTGAAGAAGAATCCTTGGAACTTTGGAGCAGATTCTTTTGAAACTTTGTTTTAACATTCCTGAAGTCTTGCATACCTTGAGGTAGTGTTGAAGAAATGCAAAATTTGATCTTGGAGTCAACCTTGGAGACGCGATTCCTTGTTGAAGTTCTCATGAGGTGACCTTGGAAAAGAATGTTTGGGTAACATGAAGAGCAGTGGTGACACCTTCTAAGAAGACAAGGTTGTCATTGATGAAGTGATTTGGAGAAGGAATTGCTGAAGAGATTGATAGGTCTCATTAAAAAAGATATTGGGAGCCGTGAAGTACAAAGAAACATACCTTGGCAAAGTGAAGCGATAGGGTTGGAGCCCTTCAGGTTGGTGCCTCAAAATTAACAACGTTAGTGCCTTGGAAAGTCCAAGTTGGTGCTTGACAAATATACGATTGGTGTCCTTGTGGTTGGTGCTCCTAAACTCAAGGTCAATGCCTTGGATAAGATAGGATTAGAGCCCTAGACGATCGGAGTCCTCAAGAAACTAGGTTGGAGCCTGTACCAGAGAAGGGTTGGTGCCCTAGGGGTTGGAGCCTCTAAACACAAGGTCGGTGGCTTGAGAAGATAGGGTTGGTGCCCTACAGATCGAAGCCTCACAAAAGTTTGAGTTGGTGCTTGGCAATAGGTTGAAGCTTGGGAGATTGAAGATTGGTGCCTTCATCTAGGGTTGGAGCCCTATATATATTGTACTTGATTCATTGCAAAGATTATATTAATTAAAACATTTATTCCTATTGTTCATTTTGTGTTCTAAATATAAGTGATCTAAATGGTAAAAAGTAAACAATTGAAAAGGAACACTGATTCACCCCCCACCACCCCCGCCCCCCCACCTCAGTATTTCCAACATACCTAAACCTTTTCACTTGAGACTTTTGTTTCTTGTAAGATGCAAATGGATGAGTTCTCCTTTTTTATTCTATATCTCATATATCTTTCCTTACCTCAGTTGTTGAGGCCACATATATTCTAGGAATTGTTCTTCATTTAGTAGAATGTTTAGAGGAAAAAAACACCTCTCGAAACACTGTCACTTGGCCTGCATCCACTAGATGTTCCCCGATTTCCTAGATCAATGCATTGGTGGTCCATTTACTACTTTTCTTGAATTCTTTGTGCATGTGGCCTTTTCATTTTCCGCTTTGAGTGCGTATGCCCAAACTGTTTGTGACTGATCTAGACTCTCCATTGAATGACATTTCCTAACTCTTCAATCTGAGATAAATTTGGTGTTACTGAGATATCTTATGCTCAGTAATGGTGCTAGGGTATTTCTTTTTCCATTCATTCAACTAATTTAGCAAGATTTTTTCATCATTGGTCAAGATCTCGATATCGTCATCTGCATCCATTTCTATTGCATTTGGCATGGGTGTCTCATCTGGGTTTAGGATTTCCAAGGATGTTTATGATGATTTCCTTTTGGAGAGGATTTGGCCTGAGGTTGCTCCACATTCAAATTTAAGTTTATCATATCTTTAGGAAGCTCAATATCTTCATCTAGATTTGAAAGCACTGCACACTTATTTTCAACTAGGATGACATCAAATTTTGATTGAATAGGTTAATTTTTGGGTTTCCTCTTACTAGTTGCAACTTTTTGAAACCCTTCAAAATTAACTTTTTGGGTTTTTTCCTACAAATTTGCTTAGCAGATTGGGCAATTTGAAGATAAACGGTTATATTTGTGGCATATATGACATTGGAAAGACACATTTTTATAATTCAGAGGTTGGCACCACACTTCATCGTGATAAGAAATTTCAATAAAGTCTGGTAAATGTTGGAATATTCATGTATATGGATATCAGGCATATGAGGCATACCATCCACTTCTAGTAACCTCTAAGATCTTAATTGAAGATCCTATCAAGTTTCCAATTCCTTAGAAGATCTATGGATCCAAAAATTCTTTGGGTAAAGAAAAAGACTTCACCCACACAAATGCCAATAATAATTTCTTTTCTTTTCATGGTTGTATTATTCCTCCTAGAATGTCATGAAGAGGCCTACATTGTTGAAAAAATAGGGGTCGTTTCAAATACATGAGCCTTATCTTCTAAACTGGAAAAGATTCTCGTAAAATATCCTTGGCCCCCAATTTGAGATCAATTTGGCATTTTGGTCGCCATTTGTTGTTGATCCATTTTACTAAATCCTTCCCAGAAAACCATATCTCAAGAAACTTGTAGATGAAAATATGGTCTCACCCATAAACTTTTACCAAAATAAGTTATTATTCATTCTAATTTCACTAATAAATCTAATTTTTTTTTCAACAATTCTTTACGGTGTACATGTATATGTTTGCAATTTACACACATTTACACCAAAGAAATGTTGATGGTAATATGTTTGAGCATGCTAAGATTTAAAGATATTAAGAAACATAAATAAAATTAACAATTTAAGTACTGGATTGAGTCCAATTTGAACCAAATAAGAAAGGGGTATTCATCGAAGTTCATTCAGTGTGCATCGACAAAACAACCCCTTTGACAAGATCACATGGCACTGCCGAGAAGAAACTATTTTCAAGGACTTAATGATAATAACCAAATAATCCTATGTTCCTCAGTCTTCCTAAATAAACCTGCTAGTTTTTGGTGCCATCCAGCTAGACCAATGTCCTAGCCTCTTCAATATTATATAAAATTGTTTATAAATTCGAAATTGCATGCCTGCTAGAAGGCGTCTGTCCAAACTTGGTAAGTTTTAAAGCTCATAGTTGCGGTGGACATGGATACTCACGGGCAGAAAGGGATATTCTGATCATTAATATTTCTAAAAGATACACATTTATTTAAAGCAACTATGCATATCAGATTACCGTTTCCCGCTCTTGTTTCCATTAATAACATGTGTACCGCAGTGAAAATCTGCTGCAGGAAATTCCATCTCCCCACTGAGTTTTCATTTATTAACCAGAGGAGGTAAGGTGGAAAACAGTGTAGGGATTTCAAATCTTAAATATTCGGCAATTTTTGCAATTCTAATATTTTTTTAGATTATTTTTAAAAATATAGTGATGTTTAAGAAAAAATTTCACTGTATTTGAGATGCAAATCACCCTATGAGAAACAAAAATTGTGACAGTAGGAGAGACAGAACTGCCGCTGCCAAAAATAAATATATTCACAGAGATTGGTTAAGGACGAGGAATCTATTCATGCACCGTCTGTCGGTAAGCATTTGGGATTTTACGTCGCCTGTCGAGCATTAGTAGGATTTATGGAAACCTTCTGTCTTGAAATTTTAATGCGTCAGTGCCTCTATCTGGAATTTGGTAAAATATTAAAGTTGTAATGCAGTGTGTATTGTGCAGTATCGAAGAAAGGTTTTTTATAGTTTTAATTTAACGGTTAATAATTATTTTTTTCTCTGTAAAAACTATCTATTATATTATGTACAGTCTTGTAATTACATCTTGGAAAACAGGATGCCCAAGGCCATCAGTGGCATTGTGGGCTTGACTTTTGCTGAACAAGACATGCCCAGACTGGGGCTTTACTCTCGTGCAGAGACACTTAAGCATTGAAGACCAGACAAAACCGAAGCAATTCCAGAACACCCACGCAGGGGCTCGTTGCCGCTTTGAAACGCTCACGCAGGGGCCCGAAAACTATCATGAACCACCCACGCAGGGGCCCGAGAACTATCATGAACCACCCACGCAGGGGCCCGAAAAATATCATGAACCACCCACGCAGGGGCGTGACTGCATCCTTGAACCACCCACACAGGGGCACAAAAAACTGACTTAAACCGCCCACGCAGGGGCATTGGAGCCAAGACATAGACATCCTGCTCTGGGGAGTCAGACCATTATGACCAAGACTCGAATTAACCAAAACATACCCAAAGACAAAAACAAGACCAGAAGGAGCCAGAACAAAACCTGAGTGATGCGGAGTAAGGGAGAGGCGGTCCATCCGAAGGCTATTGTGGTGGCTTCTCCTCCACCACTTCGCACCAGTCGTAGTGTTCCCTAAGTGCATCCCAGTCCTCCTCCTCGTTTGCCTTGGTGGTCGAGGTTTCCTGAGCCAGAGGGCTCTTTGGACCCTGCCCCGACGTTTCCACTGGTGGCTGCTCTGCCGCTTCCTGGCTTTCCACTTGGGATTTTCCCAAACTGCATGCCCCTTCATCTTCCTCAGGTTCTTCGAGGAAGAGGACTGAGACGTGGGCATTGATGCGTGGCTTATCCCTCGAGCTGCCAAACGTGAATATGGCAAACCCAAATGCTGGAGCAAGAGCAGGCTCCGCCTCAGAATCGTCTGCGTCGAGAATCTGGCTGGCCTGAAGGGGAGTGGCCGGAATTCCTCTGTGGCATCGACAGTGGGCGGCAACATTGCAGCTTCGGTCTGTCAGCTGGAGGGCGAGCAGGCCTTCCACGCGCTGGGCCTCTGCGACAGAACATTGCTGCCAGGCAAAGTGAGGATGCAGAGGCTGTAATGGCTCTGCGCCCCACAATCCGAAGCCCCCTGCAAATAGAACCCCCACAATACACAATATAAATGCCAGAGATAGAGCCCACAACGCATGAAAACTTAACAAGGAAGCCACAGGAGAGCGTCTGAGCGCCATAATCCAAACTACCTCCCTTATAATAAACTCGAATTGCCGCAGATGCAACCTGCCTGCTTGCCATGATATCACAGTCTGCATTAATGGCCTGCCGCCTGCCCTTAATTGCATTTCCATGGCGGCGGAGAGCCGAGTTAATGAGGTGCTTGGGCACGGGATGGCACATGGCCTCCTTGTGGTTCCGAGTTTGACATATGTTCTCATCACTCCCAATCCAGGGTAACGGTTAATAATTATTAAATAAATAGCAAGTATTTAATAGAAATATTTTTAATATGTATTATTTTAAAAAATTAATATCTAAAAAAATAATAAATAAATTTTGAAAATAGTAGAAATTTTGGTAAGATTATGATAAATTTTGGGTAAGATTATTAGATTTTTAAAAAAAATTGGGTTACAGTTATCAAAGTGTAGCATTTTGGGTGTCTGGGGATTTTTGATAGTACTTAATCAATTTTTATCATAAAATAAACTACTCAAGCACCCCACATGTTTTTTTTTTAATTTTTTCGTTTTATTTTACAAGAAAACTGTCTTTTCAATATAATAAATAATAGATATTAATAGAATATTTTTAATAGTTGTTTTTTAATTAAGTTGATTAATTAAAAAATGTCATCTAAACAATATAAAGTAATTTATGGTTTTTTGGGGCATGTAGCATTGATAACCTATAATATTTTAACAAAGCCTATCTACAAACTAAACTAAGAATCTTGATAATAAAATGAGGTAAATCTCCATAATTAATAATCTTATAATTAATAATCTTATCACATGTTCTTGGAACTTGTATATGTTTAAGTCATATATTAATTGCTTTTAATAATAATAATAATAAGATAGCTAATTTTATGATTTTCTTTTTAATTTTAGGAATGCAACACATATCATGAAATGTTTTGATGTTTATCATGGAAGGATGTCTCTCAACATGTACCAACAATTTAATTTATATAATTGTGTTCATGATAATTGTAATCTAATTTTTTTTTAATGTGTATACTTTTTTCTCATTAATTTTGTTTTTAATAAACATTTGTTAAAATTACAAGTTTGAAATTACAAATAAAAAATTTTCCAATTAAAAGATTGAAAACCTACCAATAATACTTTATAAAGCAATGCTTCTTCACCATCCTTAACAAAGGGTGAGAAAAAATAATTATTTAACAATGCTATTGAATGTAACCATACTTTTTACTAAATGTATGATTTAGAATCCACTCCCTATGATGCTCTTAAATGGATATTAAATTAAGATAAGACATTTATATAATGATAATAAATATTTAAATTTATGGATTTTTCTTTTTTTACAAAATTATCTAAGAAGATATTAAAAATGATTATGTACAAAAGAGGGCAAAAAAGGACAATGATTAATAAACATTATTGATACTTTGTGAAAAATTAAAATTGAACTTAGTCTTAGTCTTATTCATGTTTAAGGTATTTATATGTAGTATTTTCTTATTTTATATAGCTGAAAGTATGGATATAAATTTCTATTAACAAATGATAAAGTTTAAATATATTTTTTCTTACAATTATTCTTAAAAACATGATATATTCTTTCATTAACAAATAACAATTAAAAAATTAAATTCTGTGTAGTTTATTTTATGTTTTTTTCCATACATATCCCACACATATATATAGTAATACTGTTTAAAAAATATTCATTGTCGATAAAATGTATTGAATTTTTTGAAATTTAAAACCAATAAATATTTGAATTCATGATTTTTTTTTCTAAATCATAATTTAAAAATAAATAAAATTAATTACTTAAAAGAGAAAAAAAATGATTGAATTAAGGTTTTGTCACAAAATCTATTTTTGTTTATAACTTCTAGCTATAATCCAGCTGAGTCAATTCCTACTAACGTTTAAGACTCTTTATAAAGCTTCCTGTTTAAAAGTATTAAAGACAACAAAGTATTTTCAACTTTAATAAGATTGCCGATATAAAACATTTTATTTTAAAGTTACTTTATTAAAGTTGAGTATCAAATCTCCTACTCATCAAAGAAATGTTCATAAATAAAACAAGATACTGTGAATAAATTAGTATACTATTAAATTATATATAAATATATTTCTTTTCTTTATAGTTTATTAAATATAATTTAAAGATTAAAATTAATATAATATATGTATAATTCACTAAACAAAATATGCATTTGGAAAAATTTGAAGACACTCACAATAAAAGGTCAAAAACAGTGCAATTTAACTTTTCTATGCACATCTCTCTTAGGGTTAATTTAATGTTCACTTAAGCATTGATGTCATTCACTTCCTATTAATTCCGATCAATTCTTTTTTATAATTTTTAAAAAAATTATATTGCATATACATACTTAAATTGATTTTAAATATTGAAATCACTAACTACACATTTTAAATTCTTGGTGGCGTATACTTGTCTCTCCAGCATTTCAGCAAAAATATCTTGCTATATCTTGCTGTTGGTTTGATTCCAACATTATTATCTCCAAAAACCTAACCTTCTCATCTTTTGGGTGATTCAATGTTACAATCTCAAAGAAGGTTACAACACAGTTAAAACAAGGGAAATATCAAATTAAATTTATGAGAAAACATTGAATTCCCATTCATTATTTAATTGTTATATAGTTTTTGTTCCTGCGTTGAATTTGTTTTGCAGAAAGAATGGAATTCAGGGAATGGATCATTGTTTTTAATGATGAACGACATGTGGATAAAAAATATACATAATTATTGCAGTAAGCAGGTTTGAAATTTGATGTTTTTACTATTTAAAAAATATATATGATGGTTAATAAAGATTTCGTAGTGTCAGAGTGATAGTAAAAAAATTGGAGCTGTAAATTTGACCTGCAACTATTTATGTTGTCCATTATAAATATATGATTCATTAAATTACAGATTCAGAAGCAGAGACCCCAACGGCCACTCTCCAAAATCTTTGACATGCAACCATTTATGTTATCCATCATAAATTTATGATTCATTCAATTACATATTCACGAGCAGAGGCCCAATGGCCCTTCTCCCAAATCTAAGGATTTGTAGAATCATTCTCACAATTTTTTGTATAACTGTGATTGCCTTTTTTTCTCTTTTTCTTATGGTGGGTACCTTTCTTAGTCTCTCGGATATGAATGCATTTTTTTTTAATTTCTTAGGGGGTACCTTTCTTTGCTTCTCAGATATAAATGCAGGGACTTGTACCAAAGCAAGTAAAAGAGATAATGATGTTAATATGGTTACTTATGCTGTAATTCAAAAATATTAACCGCTAAACTTTACCAAATAAACAGAGAGCATTTATGGAAGTTTTATTCAACACGAACAACCAGAAATGTGTTATTTTGAGTGTCTACATCCAATGGTCGACAAAACAAGATATACATTTATAACATATATACACATACATCTCGTAAACACTTAACAGCTATACATAGAGCAACTACTTTATCCGTATGCACGTTTATGAATAGCAGATGACCGTTTTCTGCTTTTGTTTCCATTAATAAGATGTGTACCCCTGCGACACAGAGAGAAAATGTGTGGTAGTAATTTTAATTTAGTAAATATGTGATTTGTAAATTAGCATTAAATGAGTTGGGCTGTATATATTTTCTGTTGGATTTTTGGTTTTCGAAAATCCAATTGTGAGTATATACAGTCTCCTTCTGTTATGAAACCAGCTCACAAAAAGATAGAAAAGAGAAATCCACGCCTTAGAATTCAGCCTCTTCGAGGGGGTAACCTCCTTTACATTACATAAATGAACAATTCTTCCATGATACAAATGAAAAGACCTCCTTTCTATATATAGGAGTCTAAGGGGTCATAACATAACCAGAGCCAACATAACAATAATAATGTAAGGGCACAATAATAATAATAGTGGGCTTCTATGGGGCACAATAGTAACAATATGGGCACTACATGGGTACATCAATATAATAAGTGGTTTGTACTAATAACAATAAGGGGTGACACTAGTAGTATAGGGGCCTAACATGCCCCTCTCCTTCAAAAAGTGTTGTCCTCAACACTTGAGTAGTTCTTGATGCTTATGTATAAAATTCTTGTCGTCCCATGTGGAATCTTCTGCTGGTAAGTACTTCCACCTGATGAGATACATTGAAATTGATCGATTTCTTAGCTGTCGGGTTCTTGTTTCTATCACTGTTCTAGGTTCCAATATGATTTCTTTGCATTCGGCCTTCCAAGGCTCCGCCTCCGTTTCTAGGTATTTATTCGTCTCGCTCAGCAACCCTTTCTTGCTAGCCACCAACTGAAGCTTTGCTTGTAGCTCTGCAAGCTTGCTCAGCAGGATCTCCTTCTCAGCATTCCAGTCTTCCTGTGCCATTTGGTAACTTCTGTTGATCTCGACAGTCTCTTTTCTGGCAATATCTAGCGATAAAAACACTTCGGTTTCCAATTTCCGATCTTCATTGGCTGTCTCTAATTCTGACGATATCACTTGAATTTGATTTTTCAACTTCAAAACAGTTGCGTCCAGATTCTTCTTATCAAGGTTAAGTCTTCTACACTCGTCTTCTTTCATAGAAATTTTGGCATTGAATCTTTCCTTGGCTTCCTGCAATTCTTTGACTGCTTGAGAAATCGCAGATTTGTATTCGTCATCCTTCTTTATAAGTTCTTCTCTCAATTCTTTCTCGGCCTCCTTCCATTCATCAGTCATTTTCCTTGCAGACTCAATTTCTGATAGGCACTGGGCCTTCAGAGACTCCGCCTCTATCTTTAGCTCTCTATTTGTCTCATTCAGTGACCCTTTCTCGCTAGCCATGAACGCAAGGTTCGTTTCTAGCTCTGCAAGCCTGCTCAACATTTTCTCCTTCTCCACATTCCAAGTTTCCTGTGCTATTTGGCTAATTCTAGTGATCTCGGCCGTCTCCTTTTTTGCTGCTACGATCTGTGATAAAAGCAGATCCTTTTCCAATTT
>APFE031278857.1:0-11863 GCA_000404065.3 Pinus taeda
TCTTCCTCACTTTTCCCTGTATTGCTTCTCTCCTAGCTTTTGTCATATTCTTAGATTTGCAGTCCCAGTTGTCATATTCTTGGATTGGCAGTCCCCAGGTTGAATTACTGAGAATTTCATGGTTTCCGAAGCCTTGTGCCTGACCCCCTTCGAAGTTCGCTGTAATTGGAACTCGTTTCCAGCAAAATCCAGAGTATGTCTTCATTTTCATTGTGTGTTCAGGGAAGGAAATTGTTGCAAGATAGCGAGGAATCGCATTCATCCACTCCGATGACTGAGGTATCCCCAGACTTTGCTAATGCGAGATTCGGCCGAAGCTTAGTCCTTGTCATCGCCGCCCTGTTCCTCTCAATACTATGCGTTTTGGGGTTCATTGCCCCGTTCCGCCGTAGACGGCTCTACAGGCGATGGGGACTGGTGTCCCAGCCATCTCCCAATATGGATGTCAAAAGAGCTCAAACTTGCATGGAGCAAAAAGACTTAGAATACCTTCCAGTCACGATTTACCGCACAGGTTATCCCCTCAGAGCCGTGGATTGCCCCATTTGCTTGGCAGAATTCATGGAAGGAGAAAAGGTGAGAGTATTACCTGATTGCTGTCACAGTTTCCATGCACATTGTATAGACGCATGGCTGCTTTCAAATGCCTCTTGTCCTTCATGTCGACACTCTCTCCTTTATGCATTGTCGAAGAAACCCTCAGCGGTCTCCGACGCAGAGGAAAGTGCGCGAATGGATGTTACCGAAAGAAACGAGAGTGTTGCAGCAATTGATGTTCAGTCTTTCCAAGTTTCTGCGGAAGACTCAACAATGGCAGCTTCTTCATCTCTGGGTTCCGTCAAATTTGCAAGTGACTTGGAATCTGGTAACGCAGTTGAGGCTAGGACAGCATGATTGGCAACATTGGTAGTCTTGGAAGGGCATAATGCGCGAATTGGTGTAGGCATCTATGAAAGCGTACAGTGTGGAAACTACAGAGAGCGGGCAGTCCGGTTGCAGTCTGCTAGTTTGTATATATGTATCGGACAAGTTCAGAGCTCGAGGCATATCTGTGTTAGATAAATTTGATCCTTGGGTGGTGGAGTTGAGGTTATGTGAACAGTTAGAGTTGAGGTTATACCAATAATTATGGTTGACAGTTGTGGTTTTGGGCACTTAGTATGGGTGACTCACGGTATTAGCTTATGGTATTACATGTAGTTGAAGCCCTTAAAAGGCTTGTGTATTCTCCATTGTAGTTAGCCATGGTTGAGAGCGTACAGTGTGGAAACTACAGAGAGCGGGCAGTCCAGTTGTAGTCTGCTAGTTTGTATATATATATTAGACAAGTTCAGAGCTCGAGGCATATCTGTGTTAGATAAACTTGATCCTCTAGTGGAGTTGAGGTTATGTGAACAGTTAGAGTTGAGGTTATGCCAATAGTTATGGTTTTGGGCACCTAGTATGGGTGACTCACGGTATTAGCTCATAGTATTACATGTAGTTGAAGCCCTTAAAAGGCTTGTGTATTCTCCATTGTAGTTAGCCATGGTTCAGAGCGTACAGTGTGGAAACTACAGAGAGTGGACAGTCCGGTTGCACTCTGCTAGTTTGTATATATATATTGGACAAGTTCAGAGCTTGAGGCATATCTGTGTTAGATAAACTTGATCCTCTGGTAGAGTTGAGGTTATGTGAACAGTTAGAGTTGAGGTTATGCCAACAGTTATGGTTAACAGTTGTGGTTTTGGGCACCTAGTATGGGTGACTCACGGTATTAGCTCATGGTATTACTTGTTGTTGAAGCCCTTAAAAGGCTTGTGTATTCTCCATTGTAGTTAGCCATGGTTGAGAGTGTACAGTGTGGAAACTACAAAGAGCGGTTAGTCCGGTTGCAGTTTGCTAGTTTGTATATATATATTGGACAAGTTCAGAGCTCAAGTCATATCTGTGTTAGATAAACTTGATCCTCTGGTGGAGTTGAGGTTATGTGAACATTTAGAGTTGAGGTTATGTCAACAGTTATGGTTAACAATTGTGGTTTTGGGCACCTAGTATGGGTGACTCACGGTATTAGCTCATGGTATTACATGTAGTTGAAGCCCTTAAAATGCTTGTGTATTCTCCATTGTAGTTAGCCATGGTTGAGTGGTGAAAGCATAAACTTGATCCTCTGGTGGAGTTGAGGTTATGTGAACAGTTAGAGTTGAGGTTATGTCAACAGTTATGGTTAACAGTTGTGGTTTTGGGCACCTAGTATGGGTGACTCACGGTATTAGCTCATGGTATTACATGTAGTTGAAGCCCTTAAAATGCTTGTGTATTCTCCATTGTAGTTAGCCATGGTTGAGTGGTGAAAGCTCAGGTTGTTGGTCGGCTTGGCTGTGTTTTAGCCAATGACAATAATAGATATATTGTTGGTTGGTTTTTCCCCAATTGGGGTTTTCCAGATAATCATGGTGTACATGGTTTGAATGTGTATGTCTTGATTGTTATATTTATTTCTCTTGAACCCTAACAAGTGGTATTAGAGCTCTGGTTGGCAAGGGCCCTGGCTAGCTGTTTGAAATGTTTCAATCGACGAAGTACTGGTGCTGGTTGAAGCAATAGCTCGTTCCACAAACCAGCAGTGTTCGTTGAGTGATGGTTCGATGAGGAGCAAGAAGAAAGTGAAGTTTGAAAGCTTTGCCAAGCCCTGGTTTGATGAGGAGTAAAAAGAAAATGAAGAAGGAAACGGGGCTCGGTGTAGCCCATGGTTTTGCGCACAAGATTGCCCCGTCAAAGGACCGGAGTGCGCCACCCAGGGTGCTTGCACTTCTTTGACCGGAGTGCGCCACCCAGGGTGCTTGCACTTACCTCGAACGTCTAGCCCCAGGCAGGTGAGTACACCAAAGAAAAGCTTCTGGAGTTGCAGAAAAATACCAAGAGCCTAGGGGGTTCGAAACCTCAACCCCTGGCTCAAAGTAATAAGCCCTCTAAGACCGTGGTTGTGTTGAAGGGTTTAGTCAAGCCCTCTGGCGAGGGCAACGGGTTGGGATTAAAAATGATTAAAAATGGATGGTTAAACTTGCAACGGTTCAAGTTGTGTGTGGGTCAAGATAGCAACAATATAAAAATAAAATGGGAATTTTCAGGTAAATGGGTATATCACTGTAAAACCTGGTAAGGCATGCATACCCTAGTAAATCACTGGTAAACTCTGAATGTCCACTTAGGTGATATGGGAAAGCATGTGGTGGTATGATGAAGTGTGCTGTACTAGGACAGCGTGTGAGATTATCAAATACCCTAACATTGACTGGGTAGGCCATGGAGGCTAGTGGTGGCTGGCTTACTTGGCAGATTTGGCGGCTAGTGGTGGCTGGCTCACTTGGCAAATTTGGCTAGATTTGGCCAAGGAAAACCCAAAGTCAAGTTTAAAGTGGGATTGTTAGATAAACTTGACCTTCTGGTGGAGTTGAGGTTATGTCAACAATGATGGTAGCACTCGTGGTTTTGGGCACCTAGTATTGGTGACTCATGGTACTACATGTAGTTGAAGCCTTTAAAAGGCTTGTGTATTTTCCATTGTAGGTAGCCATGGTTGAGCGGTGAATGCTCAGGTTGTTGGCCAGCATGGCTGTGTTTTAGTGAAGGACAATAATAAATTTATCATTGGTTGGTTTTTCCCCAATTAAGGTTTTCCAGATAATCATGGTATACATGGTTTGAATATGTATTTCTTGATTGTTATATTTATTTCTCTTGAACCTTAACAACATGTAGCATTCCAAATCGATTGTAACATTGATTGTGAGTTGAAAGTTTCAAGATGGAATTTGAAGGGCCCATCTCACACAATTAAAATTTTTGCAACCATCCATACTATAAAAGTTTTGCAAAATCATCAATATTTTTCTTTGTTGAAACTTTCCAAATATTACATTACATTCCAAATTGATTTCACTATGAAGATGTGAAAGGATGGAATTTGAAAACAAATTACTCGTCACAGGGTAATTTGTCCATTAAATACAGTTATAAGTCTTGCAAAACCAAAGGGTAATACCCTTTGTTGAAACTGTCAAAATAAATGGGGAGGTGTGAAAACAGATTAGATCTGTTTTGAAATTCCAACCGTAGTTGAAACCACGTTTAGCTGACCCGCAACAATGCCTGCATTGAGATGGCTCGGCCAGTGGAATATTCGTCGCATCATCAAGGGGGTGGGGTCTAAATTCCAAAGAACCTGTTGATGGAAATTCCGAAGCAAAATTATGTCAAATGCAAAATTTGTTGAGACCATTCCGCACGTCTATTTATTACGAAGTATGTGACTTGAACAAGAGACATCATAGCTTTAATATTGTAAGCATTTTCAGACCATGAACTCAAAGTTTGAAATGCAGTAGCATAATAGTGAATTGTAAAAGTTAAAGATTCAATGCAGGTAGCCACTAATCTAATTTAATGAAATAAATTATTACAGGATTGGATTAACTGATGAACCGGTGGAGTTCTTGGGATTAGCTTAGCCCTGGAGTTCTTGGGATTAGCTTAGCCTTAAACGCATGCCACCAGTTTCAGGGACTGTTGTTCTTGTTTAATTCTATTCAGGGCATGAGAAGACTGCATTGTTTAATAGGGTTCTGGAGCGTGGCCATGATCATTCGAGGGAAATTTCTCTTTCACTCGCCTCTACATTACATTTCAGCATTTACTGTGGAGTGAAATCTTGTAACAGCGGTCTGATCAGTGGCCTAGTTAACAGCCCATCCAGCAATAGCAGCCACAATTACACACAATGCAGAAATTCAGCGGCAGGAGAAACACTGCTGAAGATTTCACCGCCCCTAGCACCAGTATGCACTGCTAAGCAAATTAGAAATACCAATCAAACCGACCTAACTTTGGAGATGGAAAAATACAAATTATCAACCTGTGCTATACCCTCAAGGCTTAATTTGCAGACCAAGCTAACAATAATGGCAGCCAGAGACACAGGGATTAGTTAAATACTAGAGCACACGAGTACTAAGAAAATTTCTAAACATGGATTCCTTCAAATTCCATGAAGTTCATGGACTCCTAGGGTCAGCAATCCACTTCAACACTCTCCATAGACTTGTGCAGATATGATATCTTCTCGGGGTAGTGCTACGTATTTAAGGATGTTGAAAGAGCGAGCCAGCAAGGATAGACTGCGGGTTGTGCCCCACAAATTGGAAAGTATCAGAATTGGTGTTTATCCAACGATCAATGCCTGGCTTGCCAAGAAGCCCAGGTCAGAGTAGCCGGAAATATAGGTGGGTGTCTTCTTCGAAAAAATTTCAGCGCCACCATCCATGGCAGGCTTGGAGCAAGTAGTTAGAAATGCAGGCGTTCTACCTTCATTAAAGGCAAATTGAATTGTGAATTTCGATTGCAATAGAATCATAGAGGAGCTTGCTTTGGCGACGGAAGCATGCAAGTCTTTAAATTATTTTTTCTAACATTTTCAAACTCATTTGAATCATGTCTTTCTACTTAATTGATGTTTTCAATAGTTCTTGAATGATGATTCCCATAGTAATGAGTTGCTTGTGGGCTTAAATTCCTCTTATAGAATAGAATATAAGGGATTTCCTCTTATAGAATAGAATATAAGGGACTAACTCACAACTAGGTAAGGTTAATCATGATTAATGAAATGTTTTTAAATATATCAAGTGGGGTAATTACATGGTACTTAGTATTTATTAATATAATATACCGGTTCTGAAACAATTTTAGATATTTAAAAAGTTTTAATTAACTAATTTACTTTTTCAACTTAAAACATTCTTATACAACCTGCATTATTAAATAAATTTCATGATATACCCCAATTTATCTTTTATCGTCAAATAAATTTCAAATCCTACACCACAATCTATATCTTTTATCATTTCTCCAAAATTTTATGTGCCCAGTTGATAATTTAAATATGGTATACCATTCCAGGTAAATAAGATCACTATGCAGACTAAGGGGAGACCATTCCAGGTCAAAAAGATCACTATGCAGACTAAGGGGACAGCACCTTTTTTTTTTATTCGTTCAGATGAAAAAAGATATAAAACCGCTTACATAATTTGTATAGCCGTTTGTCTGCATTTTGGAGATACAACCCTATATAGTCATAAAACTAAAATAAAGACATGTTGTCCAATAGTAAAAGTCGGACTATCTTGCTGACCCAGGAACAAAAACTAACAATATTCCAAAAAGACAAAAGTTAGAGATGTGCCTGGACACTGTATGTAAAACAAAATTACAGTCAGGCATTGCAATACGCACCTCCGCATTGGGTGTTCCATCAAAGAAAGATGGGGGTGTTCCATCAAAGGAAAATGTGTGGTATATGGAGCAGTCAGTATCTTCCAACCCCTGTTTGAAGAAGTTGTCAGCCATGACATTTTGTTCCCTGTAGATGATGCTGAAATTTGTGAGAAAC
Organism: Pinus taeda; assembly: GCA_000404065.3. NCBI lineage: Eukaryota > Viridiplantae > Streptophyta > Pinopsida > Pinales > Pinaceae > Pinus > Pinus taeda. The sequence continues at coordinate 6,434 of APFE031278857.1, forward strand.
AGAATGAGTGCATACACCCTCTCTCGCCATCCCTGAGCTCTGGGGATCAAATGATGTAGAACTTGAAATTCCCTATATAACAGCCATAGAATACTCATATACATGGATGCTATGTATTTGATTTTCCATGGAAAATCATAGCAGAACTCATAAAGCTATCAGTTCCAATTTGGTATGGGACACCAAGCCACCATACCAGTGCAACTTGTAATGAGAATGTACCTCGCCCCCTTTGTGTCGCACCATCAAAAAATCCAGCAGGCAGTATGATCCGCGTGCTTAAATACCTCCTCATAATATCTTTGAATTAGAGACTGAAGACTCGAACACAACAACGACTTGCTCAGCCTCACCCCTGCTCTGATACCATATCAGAGAGAGCGGAGACTCAAAGACTGAACACTACACACAGAACTTGGAACTCAATCGCTTGGCTTCATTCGCTGATAAAACATGTATTTATACACATCAGAGAAAGTTCTGGAGATAGATTGGGGCAGTGGCTTCTTCAGGAAGCTTCCCCATTGTCAATGATTTCTAGAAACTTCATTAAAACATCTGTTGAATTTTCACTGCTGTAATTATGGTGGTAGTTGGAATTAGTTCCTTCCAACACTCCCCCTTAATTCCAACTATATAACAAACATACTCTTAATTGATATGCATGCTGGTCTAAGTCTCAGCCCTAGTTAGGCTTACAACAAAACATTTCATTTTTGCCTTCTTATTAAAGGGTCCATGCTTATGCATTAGCTGGTACAGTTTCATCTTCACATTTCTGGCTTTCCTAAAAGAATTCCTTTGCGCCTTGCTTATGTTCTTAACATCAGCAACTTTTTCTGGATTGGGATGCAATGCAAGATCCCAAACAAGGTAATCTACTTCATGTTCTCCTCACTTGCCATGAGGAACTAGCAAAGGAGCCACCAAAATGCAGTCATTTTTGAACATGAGCAGCCTCCAAAGAACATCAATGGTAGTATCCTCCACAGTAGCAGTCATCTTGAAAGCAGATCCAAGAAAACTTTTAACAATTGGGTTATGAGAGAAGCAAGTTTTACTCTGAGTGATTTTTTCAACAACATGATCCTCAACAACATGAGTGATTTCTTCAACAACATGTGTGATTTCTTCAACAACATGATCCTCAACAACATGACACTGTTTGTCAATGAACTCAAAAACACTGCTAAGCCCAAATGGGTTCTTGAAAAAATGATCATCAAAAAGATTATTGTCAAAAAAATTCTAAAAAGATAAACATATCAGCTAGGCTTAAATTTTCCTTAAACTCTGACCAGCTTTGATTTCAGAATATCACCACTCTTGGAATAGCACCTCTGGGCTCTGCCTCTCATTTCCACAGATGCACACCACACTTTCGCTGCCTTTCCTTCTTATCCTTGACCACTGGTTTTAGCTTTACAATTACCATGTGCAAAAGAGACACACCTTGCAAGAACTTGTTAGAAATCCGAGTTTTACCCTGCTGTTCCTCTTCTAATATCAAATCAGGATTATCGAAAAGACTAATTTCATTCCTTAAATTGCCTCATACATGACAGCAAACGATACTATAAAAATCAACACAGTTACTGCAATGAGTCTGAGAGCTTTTAAGCGACTTGAAAAAGGTAGGTAATTTTGTATTATTCTACTCCAGTGCTGCACTTTGCTAAGGAGGCGAAATTACTTATGAGAAATAACAGTAATAAAACTGAATGAAACTCGCACACAAATTGCTTACTGCCTTTGGAAACTAACAACAACAATTTTTTTACCGAGCTTTGCACTTCACCTTGGCACCTCGCAGTAACAATCAATTTTCTCACGACTTTGGCCGAAAACAGCTATTTACCACTCGGTCTCTCCTCACAGCTCGCCTGAACACAGACACTTCAGGAAGTCTGACTATACTTCCACAGCCTCAGCGCCTGTGCACAACTCCCCTGAGCTCTGAAACTAAGCCGAAACCCTCAGACCAGCACCTTCAGGAAGTTCAAAGTCGTCCGCCATTGCAACTTTGCTGAGGAAAATTACACACTTGAAATGTTACGAAGATAACCAGAATCGGAAGCCAAACAAATGCGCAGTACGACACTCTGAATTCTTACCAAACAACCAATGAAACGGCTAGGCCAAGCCTTCACGTCTCACAACACAGTTCTATAGATGCCAGCCTTTTCCAACAGCTCTCACAATGGCCCTGCAACACAGGGCTCAAGGCGTCCTCAACACACAACTTCACACAAGTTTCAGAAAACAATGAAGACTCACGCATATTCAAAACACAAGCAGATAATCAATACAACACACAAAGAATATTTCCTCCACACTCACAGCACCATGTTGCACCTCTGGCAGCGACCTTCCGCGCCGAACAACTCTCACCAATCAGCACAAACAACAGAGCACACAGCTCCCAAGTCGATGAGCACACAGCTCCACCACACGCAGCCACACACACAGCTCCCAAGTCGATGAGCACACAGCTCAGCGACACGCACAGCTCCCAACTCAATTAGCACACAGCACCACACGCAGCCACACGCACAGCTCCCAACTCAATGAGCACACAGCTCCACCACACACTAAGCCGAAACCCTCGGCTCAGATACCATATCAGAGAGCAGAGACTCAAACGAACAGATACTGGGAGCGTTAAGTTGTTTCTCTCTTAAAATTTGATGATTCATGACCTTCCATATTTCCCAAATTACAAATGAAAGGATATAATAGTTTATGCCACTCCTGCCTAGCCCCCATCGAGGGTTCTGTTCCAGAATGTTGAAGTGTCCGTTACTAATTTTGAAAGAAGCAAAAATTGCTTCCCACATTTTGGATGCGAACCTGCAGAGAAAGAAGAGAAGACCTCCCCAGACCCATTCCACCCCGCGATGGCCTGATATATCATTAGAAGTCCTCACCGATGCAAAGCCTCAATTGTTTCAGCCGATAGAGTAATAGAATCCAGTATACCAACAATCATTTCCCTCCTGATTGTAAGTGCATACCCGTTACTCGACTCTCTGTATTAACCATTCCTTTATTTTCTAAAAGCCCCTCCATATGTATGAGCTCCTTTTAATTCCTATTTCTTGTAACTTATTATTAAGAATTTATTAAATTGGTTGCAATTGAGGAGAGTAGAAGAATTTATTAAATTAAACTAATGAAAGAAAGATAATGGTTTTGTGCCATCGATTGGCTGCTTCTGATGTGTGCCATGCCTACGGTACAGCTTTTAAAATTAGAAGTTCTGCAGGTTGCGAGCAGGAAGTGGTCTTTCTATTGGTTGATTTTTTCTTAAAATAAAAACACTTTTCTCTCGTTGATTTGCTTCTGAAACATACAAATTGCTTTATTAAATATTTTGTTTTATTTTCGTGGAAGATTCAAAATTAAGAACATGGATTTTTGTTTTGTTCTTAGGATATAAAGAATTAAGTTATATATTCAACACATGTACGCATTTTGTAACAATGAAGGTTTGCCTCTTATTAAACTTTAATAAATTATTTCAACTGATATTTTAATCAATAGACATTAACTGATAGACTCAGAATTACAATTCTCACTATCACTTTACAACTCAGTTAAATTAAGTTTAGTCACATAAAAAACAAAACTATAATCTTTATTTAACGTTGAAAAATATAAGCTTGATGGCTAATTACTTACAAGTTTAAACTTTTTTCCCTATGTGAAGACATGATAGATACATTGTTTTACCTATTATAGCATAATTTAGTAATTTTGCAAATAGATTTTGGCTTACATTTATGTTAAAGACTGAGTGCCAACATTTGTATGATGCTATTTGTTGGAATATCTAATTTCTACTTGTTTCTAGTTGTAATTCTCACTAAGGAGTTTGTTCCTAGTAGTTAGGATCCATTTCCTAGTTTTGTGTGTAGTTGAAAGATTTCCTCAACCAACAGATTCTGTGTCCAAAATAGTCTCTCTATCTTGAAACAATGCTTCTCGTATATATGTAATTGTATTTGATTAATAAAATGAATCTGGATTCTCAGTTTTTAAGTTGGTATCAGAGTTTCGAGGGCTTGGCCTCTCGTGGGCTTGACCCATCCTGGGTTGAGGGAAATAAATAAGAGAGTATTTGTTTTGAGAATATTATTTTTATGAATGAGGCATGTAATTTAATTTTAATTTTAATTTATTTATTTATTCGGTTTGTCCGTCATAGAGAAGTGCTCTGCCATTGCTGGACGAGTCTAGGGAAGCACCAGTTGAGGTGTTCGAGTACAACGGTGGAGAGGTGATTTCGCTCTGCTGTTGGAATCTATGAAACAAAGTTGTGAATTCCTTTGCAGACAACCAGTTGATACCCATTGCCAGAATATTGACATCAAGTCCCTTTCCCACAATCACGCTCAACCTTATAGACGACCAACAGAATCGAAGATCACCGTTGCAGCTTCCCTCTTTAGCGGCATGCAGATTCCAATAGTCTACTCCAGTGCCTAACAATATGGGCCTTGTATTCGATCAAAACCAATTGGATCACTTAGCAATTATGAATTTTGTGGCATTTATAAAGGCAAATCCTGACTTCACGGCAGCCCCGGGTATAGCCATAGCCGGCTCTGTGCTCAATTTGGGTGATCCAGCCCAGGGAATGATGCTTAAATTCCCTCCAACCATGAACGGTTCAACCCTCTAATAAGCATTTGTGTAGATTTGCGGTTTGTGGATGAGACCGGATCTGCATGGATTGAGCAAATATTCGCATCGTGGAGATGCGGTCGCTTGTATTTGTTTGAGGCCGAGATCCTGTGGCTGTCGGTGGTGCCTTCACGTGGGAGGCCAAATAAGCATGACAACATGGCCGCAGTGCTTTTCGTGGCGTAGTGGCATTCTAGATTCGAGGCTCATAGAGGGTCATTTCTCGTGCAGTGACCATGCAATCGAGAAAATTCTGCATTGTGGCGGAATCTACCATGAAAAGAATCGTAGAGAATTTGCTTAACTTCAACCATGTGTGGAAGAAATTTGAAACTTCGCTGAAATCCATGGAATGGGGTTTTGATTTGATTAAATTTGTTGCAGGAGACCTTGTTGCGAGGATCTAAAAAATGGTGGAAGTCTAGTGCATTGAAGGGCACCACCAAAGTTGGCCTTTCCTAGGTGGATATTGATTACTATGTGAATGTTGAGGAATGTGTAGTTGTAGAAATTGTCCATGTTATCGTTGTTTTTTTTTGGTGATTCAAGTCATTAAAAAATTGTTATGTCATTATTGTAAATTTGGCTAAAAAAAATTTGGATGTTTTGTGACAATTAGTCTGGCCAACTATTGTTGCGAGTTTGAATCTATGTTGGAATTGGCCATTCCAACAATAGATAAATCTCTTTGCAGGAATGATTAACCATGGGATATGATGAAGACATGACATGGCATGAAAGATG
>APFE031278864.1:0-16028 GCA_000404065.3 Pinus taeda
TTATTAATTTTTTTTTTTAAAATAACATTTCAAAATATTGATGATGATGATGGTGGTGGTCGTTAACATCCACTAAGACCAAAATTTTGGTCTCTCGGACTTCAAGAAATGAATTATTTAGTTTGATTTAAGATTTTATTCCTATGCTCAAAAAGTTTGGAGAGAAGCCTCTTAGACCAAAACTTTGGTCTATCGGACCTAAATAAACGAATTATTTAGTTTGATTTAAGATTTTATTCTTATGCTCAAAAAGCTTGGAGAGAAGCCTCCTGAGCTCACTATAATTTTGACAACGTAAAAGGCTAGGAAGCTCACTATTGCAACAAAGATTTTGAAACTGAGATCTAATGTGGTTGTACGTAGGACACTCTAAGAGGAAGTGATTTTCATCCTCGATGTTCTTATTCTCACAGAGATGGGAGAACCTTTCCATCCATGGTGTTTTAGGCATTGCCCAAGGAACTGCCCAAGGACCCGTTTCACTATGGAGCTCATGAGAGTAAAATTAACTAAAACATCATTTATCCATTAAATAAGACATAAAATCCCACACACACAAGGGAGTAGTGCAGTTATATATATATAAAACACGGTGTAGGTCTTTATTTTCATTCTATTAACAACTCAAGCATTAAAATTTAGTTCCAGAAAAATATCAAAATTAATGTTAATTTTAAATTTTTATTTTAAATATATGTTAACATTATATGAATTATATTTAATTACAATTAATAATAATATTTTTTTAAACTATAATAAAAATTATTTACTTAGGTAGTTCAATTGGTAAGTGCTATAGAAATGAAGTCTCACTCGACTTGAAATCTTGTGTTCAAATCTTGTACTATTCCTTGGACATGATGAAAATATAGTCCTACCAAACTTACAAAAAAATATATAATACAAATTATATTTAATTTAAAAAAATTTATTGAATATAAAAAATCTTACTTAATAATTCTATTTCATATTTAATGATATAAAACTAATGCATATTTAATAATATAAAAGTAGTATGCTTTGAAATTTAGTAGATTAATAAGCATTTTCGACAATATCAAATATTAAGTAATGGTAGCTCTTATCTCTAGTCACAATTAATAAATTTGGAAAAATTATTTAAAGTTGAGAAATTTATTAATTGTTATATGTATTAATAATCTATAATTTTCATTGTGACTTGATATTGTTATTTTATTTGAAAATAATTCTATTTAACTTTTGGACGTTTTAAAAAAATAGTAAATTACTTTTTTGTTTGTAAATTACTTTCTGTTTGTTTGATTAGGTTATGTGAGACTTGTGATTACCAGCTCATTTAACCTATGACTTGAGTAATCGCAATAAGGGACAATTAAGCCATCAAAATCCCATCAAAATCACTCAGTGATTCTAGCAGATATGGGCCACAATAACCTTTAGCATGGCCACAATAACCCTTAGCATGACTAGAGTTTTGCCCACATTATTTTGAATCAATGAAATTTACACCAGGAAATGCCTTAACAAAAAACGCCATAGAAGTCTACTCTACACCCTATGGGAAAATTAGTAAATTATTAATAAAAAATAAATTAGTATTTAATTTTCTATTATGTTAATTCTTAATCAATACAAATACATCTATCTACATTAGTTTAAGAATAATCAACAATTTTCAATAAATATAATAACATTCTTGTATTGAAAGAAATTATTAAACTCTATTTTACATTCTTCCACAAAGCTAGATAATTTATGTCAACATCCAAACACCATATTGTTAAGTAACAATACATATACGCATACTAAGAAAACAAGGTATATGAATAAAAAACATTCAAACTATATTATTAAGTGGCATTACAGTGTTTTGTAGAGACAAGTTTTATTTAACTTTGTTGGGAATCGGTAGAGGTCATAAAAAGGGTTTCTTATGTTGTTGGGAGGCAAACCAAGTACTCAATACATTGTTTTATCCCAAACAATGAACATAGAAACAACCACCGCAAACCCTATCTCCATTCTCATCTCTAATGCTATCAAAGACATCTTTTCTCAACCATCCTCTCTTGATATTACTTTGACTGCCACTGTCTCCACTAGTTGCCTTCATATATTTTTTATTGTATCCTGGAACAGGATATCCACATAAGCACTTATTCCTTTTAAAAGAAGACTCATTAAAAGTGTAAAATTGTGTCCCTAGTGGAATTGGCCCACATAGGTTATTAGATGAAACATCTAGATAAGCCAACATTGATAATTGAGAGAGGTCTTCAGGAATTGCTGGATTCAAATTATTTTTGGACAAGCCCATCTGCTCCAAAGTAGGTATCTCACTAAAAGATGCTGGTATTTTTCCTTCCAATTGGTTCTGAGAGAAATTTAGTAATCACGAGCTTCTCATGTTGCCTATGGTTTTAGGGATTTCTCCAGTAAGATTATTACTAGACAAATCAAATATAACATTTGTAATCAAGACATATGATACATTATACTCAATCCATTTTATGTATTCTTCTATTTGAAAAGAATACTTAATATAATAAAATTGATGTCTTGCAAACCCTTGTAGTCTTTGAAGATTATATGGTATTCTTCCATTAAAATCATTGTTAGATAAATCTAACAAAAACAAATTGATAAAATTTGTGATCTATTGGAGAATAACACTTTGAAAATTCTTATAACTAATGCTTAAAACTCTCAATTTACTCAAATTTACAAGGGTTGAAGGAAGCTCACCTCTAAATCTACAATTCTTTAAATCCAATATTATAAGCTCAGTTTTATAAGCTTAGTGCAATTGGCAAATGATGAGGTTAAATTCCGAGAAATTGTTAAAATGAGCGGAGAAAATATTTAAAAAAGTGGAATTATAGATGCACATACTAGGAATAGTTCCCTCCAAATTGTTTTGTGATAAATCTAATGTCTCAAGTGAAACCAGATTACTAATATTATTTGGAATTGTTGTTTGAGAAGTATAAGCATTTAACCTTTCGATAAATTGACAAGGTTTTTAGGAATGTGACCTATGAGTTTATTTTGCGACAGCTCTAGGTATGACAGATTAGTCATATTGAAATTGCTCAAGAATGTGTGAGTTGTGTGTTCTACATGCATTTCTATATATGGTGTGGTGTGGTGTCAAATTGAAAGAAAGTGTTGAACAACTCCTTTGGAAATAATTTGTATGCTATCAATTCACTCGCATTTAGCGTTATCCTCACGGCGGTTGTTTGTCTTCGTGGAACGGGAGAAGGAAAAAAAGGGAGATTCCTTATGAGTAGACGTGTACTAGAAAATGAAAGGGGCACGAGAGAAGAATAAAAAAGCAGCAGTGTCGGTGGTCTTTCTGCAAGTTAAAAGAAAAGAAAATATATATGGAGTTAGTGTGTTTATCAACTCCACTGAAAATGATTTGTGTGGTATGAATTCGCGTTACCCACACGGCAGCCGTTGGTCTTCTCGACCACGAAGGGACCATCCTCTCCGTTTTGACTCTTCTTACACGAAGAGCCGTGTGCGTAGAAGTCACGTTGATGATGGAGAATGAGTGGCATGAAATGGTTGAATAACAACTCCACTGACAATGATTTGTGTGGTACCAATTCGCTCCTATATCGCGTTACTCACACGGCGGCCATTGGTCTTAGCCGCACGAGAGAAGGAAAACAAATTAAAGATCCATCCTCTCCGTTTTGACCACAGAGTCTTCCAAAGAAGGCGAGCTGTGTGTTCTTGTCTATATATACACGGCGGCTGTAAAGCCGCGTTAGCCTGGTTGAGGATGGAGGAGTGTGTGGTATAACATCCAAAGAAATTACTGAATAACTCCATTCAAAATTATTGGTGTGGGGTATCAATTCACTCGTATAACGTCAGCCCCACGGTGGCCTTTGGTCTTCACGGCACGAGAGAAGTGAAAAAGTCTGGCCTAGAAGGGGATATGTTAAGAGTTTATAAGTTTTAAAAATAAACCAGATATACCAGCACTGATGATGGGTTGATTAATCATAATTTCAAATTAAAATAATATAATATATATATATATAATATATATATATATATATATTATTAGCAATTGTCTTTAAAAGTGCAAAGATACACCGAGGTATGAAAGATTGGGAAGATTTGTCTTTCATTGTTGTGTTTGAAGTAGCAGGTCTGTCTTATGGTTATGCATACAACATCATAAATGAATTATCACCAAAATATGTGAATTGTGTGCACAAACTCTCCCAAATTTAAGGATTGAATAAATTATCACCAAAATATGTGAATTGTGTGTGCAGTTGCAACACCTGTCCCAAATTTAAGGATTGGGAGTATGGTACCCCAAAAATCTGCCACTACAAATTTTAACCATGGATATGTAGGGCCAATAAATAATATTGTTAATACAATTCCAACCCTGAAGCAGAAGTGTGAAAGCCATGCTAATCATGCCACTATTGGAAATAGGCCAAAACAACCATGTGATTATGAGGACATGAATAGGTCCGTGACTTGGCTCAATGTGGTGGTTCCCCTAAAATGAACCTGTAGAGAGTGTTGTTGCCCTATCATTGAGGCAATTCATAATTGTCTTTATTTTTCGATGTAAATAGTAACAAACAATTATTCGAGATATGCCATGAACTTGACAATACTTAAGTTGATGCCTACAATTTTCTTTAGATAAAATTAATAATGAAAGTTTATGAAAGTTTATTGCAAATGAGCAAGGATATTTAACGGTTTCCTTTTATAAATGTTAGCAACACGAGTTAAACTCCAAAAAGCTCATTATTTTATTATGTTCATGGAAATATGCATCTGGGATGACCCTGTTCTTATGGCACATGTTCAAAGAATTTATTAATATTATATTGTCATTGTAATGAGCTATCAAAGTTATGCAGACAGAAAACAAAGAGCTTTGTATGGATGCTTATGAGGGAAAACAACTATTGGTAAAATTGTGAGTGCTTTGTATGGATGCTTATGGTGGAAAACAACTATTGTAATGGGCTATCAAAGTTATGCAAACAAAAAACAGAGAGCTTTGTATGGATGATTATGATAGAAAACAACTATTGCTAAAATTGTGAGTGCTGAGTATGGATGCTTATTGTGGAAAACAACTATTGGTAAAATTGTGAGTGATTTTTTAAAATATGGCAATAAGTTCAAGATCATGAAAAAAATAATTTTTTACTTGTTAAAAGTATTTGGTTGGTTGGTAAAGCAAGGTTATTACTAGTTTTCTTTCTAAGAGAGATAATATTTATATAATATATATTTTCTTTTAAGTAATATAAAATAGTTTCTTTGGGTTTTCTCTTATTTTTCCATTTAGGGTATTGGGCCATAACTCAATTTTCATAACATTTCTTTTTTTGTTCGCTGAAGAATATTAGTAGGAACTTGAAAGGTTGGTGGAAATGTGTCACCCAATGATTTCTATATTGACGACTTACTAGGTAAACAAGAGCAAGGAGATATGTATGTCCTTGGTTAATTTTCCTAATTGAACTTGCCTTATTTGAATCTTGCCATTGATTATTCTCTAGCTACGCACGATCGTTATTAGTTTTTTTTCCAAGAGAATGATCTTTATATCATATATATTTATTTTAAATAATATAAAATATTTGCTTCATTTTTTCTATTCTTTATTGATTTAGGGTGTGGAGCCACAACTCACTTTCATAATATTTCTTCTTTTGTTCTTGGCAGAATACGAGTACGCATTTGGAATGTTGGTGTAAATGTGGCACCCAATGATTTGGATATTGAGGACAAGCTATGTAAACAAGAGAAAGTGTATATGTATGTCCTTGGGTAATTTTCCTCATTGAACTTGCCTTATTTGAATCTTACGATTGATTATTCTCTAACTATGCCTTGTTTGATTTTTGGTTTGTTATCATCTAAAAGAAAAGAAAATAGGCTATATTGAATGAGAAAATTGATTATAAATGGGGAAAACATCAACCTCTTTGTTGGAGTTTTGATTTTCTACCCATGTGAACTCTTTGTTCATCATTTCAATTTCATGGAAATCTGTCTCTATTTCTCATGGCGCAGAAGCTTAGAAAATTGAATTATGTATATCTGTAATTTTTTATGGTTGTGAAATTTGTTCATAGATGAGATATAATTTTGTTGCACAAGGCTTGTCTTCTACTTCTGAATTTTGATAACAAGCCTTAGTTATATGTGTTGTAAATGCCTTCTGGGTATAATAATCCCATAGAAACCCTATGGTTTTCTAGTTTTGGCTCATGGCATTTTTTGTCTGTACAGTTTCCAAGAGCTAGTTCCTTTATATCCTAGTAATATTTTTTGGTGCTGAGGATAATAGCCCTGTATCCAAGTGGGAAGCTATCATTCATAGAACATTCAATAGGACACGTTGACCTAAAGCAAAGTGTAAAATCAATAGTGCTCCTCCTTGGTTGTCGAGATCAAAGCATTTGATTCTTCTAATGCCTTTGTAGATGAAATACTATCTCCCGAAAAAGATGGGGCCAACAATGAAGATGCTAATTTGTTGTCCCAAAGCATTGGGAATGATACCATCAGAGATTGGCTATATTCTAGTAATTTATATAGATTCAGTAGAGTCTCCATCTCATGAGGAAGAACATGATCAACTTTGCCACAAGAATTAATTGATTTACAGTTTTAGAAGAATTAGAATGAAATGGTTGGAACCTTGTAGGATGTATTTAATTTTAAAATGGATAGTTGGCTTGAAACTCTTCTTTGGATATAATATATATGAGGAGAAAAGCATCATGGCTATATTAAAAGATTCTAGAAGAATTATAATGAAATGGTTGGAGCCTTTGTAGGATGTCTTGACTTCTAAAATGGATAGTTGGCTTCAAACTCTTATTTGGATATAATATATGATGATGATGATGATGGTTAGCGTCCGCTGAGACCAGACATTGGTCTATCAGACCTAAAGAAACAAATTATTTATTTTGATTTAAGATTTTATTCCTATGCTCAAAAAGCTTGGGGAGAACCCCAAACTCACTATAATTTTAACATTGTAAAAGGCTAGGAAGTTGACATAGAGGCGCTTAAATCCGCCGAAGCCCATGACCATGGATTTCAACTTCCCACTCTGAAGTGAGGCGGTGGATAACCAATGGTGCATGCAGATGGATTTTCAGAGATCCTCATTGCATCTGACTCACTTCCATTTATTTCCCACCCAAGAAATCCCTCTACTTGCTCTCCTTACCCAGTTGAGTGCTTATTCTACCATCCTATCCCTCGTAGTGCAGGCTTAGAATTCAAAGCAGAGCAGTTGAGTAATCGAATAGAGAGTCGGTCAAGTATGTAAATGAATTCATCCAATCCCGTGCTCTCCTTGCGATATAGATAGGGTCGAGTATCTATAAGAAATTCCCCGTCTCAGTCGAGTTTCTTATAGATAACAACCAACATTCATATTATGTATGTAATAAGGTGACATGCAATTACTGTCGGAGGGAGTGAGAAACAACCTTCAAGGCACTCGCTAGGTGAGGCATGAAATTGGGCCCACACTAGACCATTCATACATTTATTTCCCACCCAAGAAACCATGATTGTATGGAGCATGATCAGCGCGTAGTGTGTGGCAACGTGCTTTGACTGATCCAAAGGGCAAAAATAAAAAGGTAGACGATGGTAGGGAGTGATACGATTCAAAAAGAAACACCTTCGGGGTAATTATATATTATTTATTAATATATTAAATTATATTATATACTCAAAATTAAATTTATGATAATTAAATCTAAAAAAAATCAATTATGATAATTTCATCTATCATAATAATTATTTGGAGAAAGTTTCTTCATACAAATATTCAAGTATTGATATTTATTAGCTCAACTAGAATTGTAGCATTAACAAAAGGATCATTAAGGATGAAACGTTTATTATTAGCTTGAAACTAGTTGTAAGTCGATTAATCTTTGGGTTGGAGCGACAAATGGTTCCTCTTTCAGACTCTCGTGAATCATATTATTTTATATGGCTCTGAGGTTTGACGTTGTAGTATATCTAGATAATCATGGAGGAAAATTGAGTTGATCCAAAAACAATTTGTAACCAACAAACTCAAGATGAAAGGAAATACTTCTTATCATATCCTCTTGATTTAAGCTAGTTTTTCCCCCCATTGAAAGCATGGCCATGTTTAGGTATCTAATGTATAAGAAGAAACTTTACAACATGGATGCCATGAGGTTCCCCATAACTGCTTCTAGCTCTAGCTAGAACCCCCACCTCTGGGTCAAGCGAGGATGGCACAAGGATGCATGGTCTTGGCCAAAACAATGGGGGATAAACGAGGAAATCAACTTGGAGAATAAGGATAATATAAAAAATACTATTCTTCCAAATTTAAAGATAAGTTGTGGGATGATAAGGAGCTAGAGGGGAAAATGAAGCTAAGGTATTATAAGGAGGTGATCAACCTCACTCTTGCTAACCAAATTCATCATTATGTCTTCAACAATAATAATAAGAAAATGAACATTGTGAAAATAATAACTAATTCTCATGAGCTCCCAAGTGAAACTCGTAGTTGGTCTATTCCCAAAACACCTTGGGATGAAGGAGGTTGACACCTTTACAATACTAAGAGGGTTCAACATGATTTTTTTCTTTTTCTTGGATTTTTAGGCTATTATCCATTCTCATTTCCAAAACACACTACCAACTTTCTTGAATTGTTAAGTCAACAAAACTATAGTGACCTAGGAATGCTTCTTTCCCTTCTTTTTGATCATAGAAATAAAAAATAAAAGAGTCTCAATTAGTCTCTTACTTTCTTAATGTTCCATAGACCAAATTGGTCTTAGTGGATGTTATTCATCAAAATCATCATCATGAATTAATTATCTCATAGTAATTTTGACAGGAATTGAAATTTTACAATAATATTTACAAAATTAAAATAATAACTAAAAGAAAATTAATTCAATATGAAAAAAATATTATAGATTATTAATTTATTACGTGTTATTTTCATTTAGAAATATGATTTTATTTATTTATTTTTAAGTCATTTTAATAGAGAAAAAAAAATTGATAAGGGTGGTTACCCTTCACTAAAATTTTCTTCCTGATGATGAGTATGGAAATTAATAGAGGTTGTTGCAGGCAGAGGGACAACATAATGTAGAGGAGCAATAATGATATGACAAATTGAAGACCATTTCCCTCTCTCCCACTAAAATATCTCTAACAACGTGTGAGTTGTGTGTTCTACATACATCTCTATACATACATGGCCGTCTTGATAAAGGTACAAGTCACGTTGAAGATGGAGAACAAGTGGTGTCAAATCGAAAGAAATGGTTGAGTAAATCCATTGAAATTTTTTTGTGTGGTATCAATTGAGATAATGAGATTGTCTTTCAGAATAATCACATCATTGAGATTTGGTCGACCTTTCAAACCAACTAATGTGGTTCATCGGTCATGTGAGATCACTTCTATATTTATAAATATATTATGTATATACACATAAGTGAATAATTTTAGAAAGGTTTGGATCTATTAAGAAGAGTCATGCATTTCTCACAACATAAAATATTCACAATATCTATTGCTACAATGAAAGAATTTGAGGAAGAAGGCTTTTCATGTGATTATGAGATCACTTTTATATTTATATATAGATTTTTTTTTGTAAGTTTGGTAGGACATTTCCATTATTTTTCTATCAAAAAAACAAGTTACATACACATGTCTGAAGGTTAGGTGGCCTTAACCTACCCTAAGGGAAACCGGGTATGTTGGCCACTTGATAGAAAAATAAGCCATCCAAAAACAAAAAATAATAGATCTTTCTAGTCACACTATATATGTGTGAGAGTCTTTGTTTTTCCTACAAGTTAGATTACTATAAACATAACGATAATATGCTTGATAATATGCCTAAAATTTTGAAACTGCTTCATACAAAACTAAAACTAGGGGTGCACTGTCACTCTACAAATCATCAGCTGAATCAACAAGAGGAGAGTCCTTCACAACGGAACTTGGCAACTTCATGTGGGGAATGCATGGGATGTGTTGCTCAATGTGGTTGAGGCATCCATTTTGCTACTACAATTGAAATTGGATCTTTTGAAACTCTTTATTATAATCCAAGTGCCCATGGGAAGACATATGCATGTTTGGTGGAAACTTCTTTAAGGCTTTATCCAGAAGGATCTTTATCATCCAATATAAGTGGACCATTTGCCTGTATTGAGTGGATCTTTCACAGGTATGGCTAGGGTCCAGAATAAAAGTTTGTCACTCATCCAAATCAATTTCCAAACTTTCCTCTATTTGTTTATTCTCCTCTTCCCAATCTGTTATGCGCTGCTTGACCGAGTTTGAAATTCCCGAATGATATGTCTGAGTGACTTCCTAGATAAATCGAGATGTCGATTTACAATCCCCACGGATGAGCTATGTTGAATGGTCTCGGAAGGGGATTCTTTCCTTTGTTTATCGCAGTCGTGACCTCCCCGACCATCCCTTCCCTTACTAAAGGCACGAACCATTTTGCTACACCTACAAATCAAACAATGGGTTGTCTCAAAATCTGGAGGTTGGCCCAAAAATAATCTAGGCTCAGAAGTAAGACACTTCTGAGGGTCGCTACATCCCCTAATACCTACCAACGAAATTGCATAAGAAACCAACAAAATAAAGATCCAGTTAGAAAACTTGTTGTCAATAGGTGACTACAAGTACTTACAGTCCTGCATCTACTATTGCTCCACCAATTCCCGAAGTCAGGCCTATATTGATAGACTGAAACATCCACAGCAAAAAAACGAGAAGTGGCCACGTGAATCTCATCTGTAATTAATTTGAGAAACAAAATTGTACGTTAGAGAAAGAAAGAACAATTGAGTCGTGACCTACCCCAGGACCAGGACCCACACACAACCATGCACCAAAACCATATACAATATACCATTACCATAGGGACAAGATTGACACAACTTCATTGAAAATGATTTGTGTGGCATCAATTGACTCCTATATATTGGTATCAAGAGATATATGTGGAATTTATATTTAAATGTGAAATGTGCAAAAATGTTAACACCTTTGAGTTGTGTGTTCGACATGGATATCTATGGATACAAAATGTTTTGATCAAGGAAGAGTCTTGTGCATAGAAGTCACATTGAGGATGTAGAATGAGTAGGCATCAATTAAAGTGGCATGAAATGGAAATAAATTGTTGAATAACAACTCCACTGAAAATTATTTGTGTGGTATCAATTCACTCCAATATCATGTTACCCCCATGGTGGTAGTTGGTCTTCATGGCAAGAGATAAGGAAAACAAATTAAAGATCCATCCTTTCTGTTTCCGACCACATATTCTTCCAACCATAGAGTCTTCCAAAGCATGTGAGCTGTGTGTTCTTATCTATATTATCGACGACTGTAATGAAGAAGTCGTGTAAGTCACGTTGAAGATGGAGAATAAGTGAGAATCCATTCATGTGGTATCACATCTAAAGAAATTGTTGTATAACTCCATTCAAATTATTAGTGTGTTATCAATTCACTCGTATAACGTTATCCCCACGGTGGTCGTTGGTCTTCGTGGCATGAGAGGTGAAAAAGTTTCAAGTGTATGCTAGCCTTCTAGAAAAGGGTATATGTCGAGTTTATAAGTTTTAAAAAGCAAACAAAATATACCAAGCACAGATGGTTGATTAATCATAGTTAAATTTAAAATTTAAATATGTATGTTATTATATATTATTTAATAATATATTAAATTATATTATATACTCAATATTAAATATATGATAATTAAATATAAAAAATTTAATTATGATGATTTCATCTATCATAATAATTATTTGGTGAAATTTTCTTCATACAAATATTCAAGTATTGACATTTATTAACTCAACTGGAATCGTAGCATCGACAAAAGGATCATTGAATGATGAAAACAATTGGAAGTGGAGTGATATTTGGGTTTGGAGCGACAAATGGTTCCTCTTTGAGGCTCTCGTCACCCCTATTAGTTTATATGGTTGTGAGGTTTGGGATTGTAGTATATCTAGAGAATCACAAAGGAAAATTGAGTTGATCCAAAAACAATTTATAATCTACAACCTCGAGATGAAAGGATATACTTCCTATCCTATCATCTTTATTGAAGTTAGTTTTGACCCCATTGAAAGAATTTCCATGATTAGGTATCTAACGTATAAGAAGAATATTTACAACATGGATGCCACGAGGTTCCCCAAAACTACTTCTAGCTATAGCTAGAACCCCCACCTCTAGGTCAAGCGAGGATGGCAAAACGATGCCTAGTCTTAGCTCAACCATTGAGGGATAAAGGAGGAGATAATCTTGGAGATTAAAGATAATATAAAAAATATTATTCTTCCAAATTTAAGGATAAGTTGTGGGATGATAAGGAGCTAGAGGGGAAAAGGAAGCCAAGGTATTATAAAGAGGTGATCAACCCACTCTTGCTAGCCAAAATTATCCTTTTGTCTTGAGAAATGTTAATAAGAAATGAACATTGTGAAGATAAGAACTAATTCTCATGGTCTCCCAATAGAAACTGGGAGTTGGTCTAGTCCCAAAACACCTTGGGATGAAAGAATTTGTCATCTTTACAATAATAAGAGGGTTGAAGATGAAAAACATTTTTTTTTACAATACTAAGAGGGTTGAAGATGAAAAACATTTTTTCTTGGATTTCTTAGCTCTTATTCAGATCCCTTCTCATTTCCAAAGCATTTTCCACCCTACCAATCTTCTTGACTTGTTACGTCAACATAACTATAGTGACCTATGAATGTTTATTTCCCTTCTTTTTTATCATAGAAATAAAATATGAAGGAGTCTCAATTAATCTCTTAATTTCTTAAGGTTCGATAGATGACATTGATCTTAGTGGATGTTAATCATCAACATCATTATCATATTCATAGATTAATTATTTCATAGTAATATTCATATAGTTTAAAATGTTACAAAGATATTTACAAAATTTAAATAATAACTAAACAAAATCCCCATAAAATAAATATTATAGTTAATTTATTACTTGTTATTTTTATTTACCAATATGATTTAATTTATTTACTTTTAAGTTCTCTTAATAAAAATAAATAAAATTGATAATGATAATTACCATTCACTAAAATTTTCTTGAGCAATAACGATATTGCAAACTTAAGATCCATTTCTCTATCTCTGATCCAAAATGGATCTAGAATAGACTTTTAAGTCTAAAATTATTCCTCACAGAAGAAAATGAAAGTGAAAGGATGTTATTGGAAATAGTCTTATTACAATGATCTTTTTAGTCTGAATCTAATGCAATTTGAATGGGATAAAATGGACTTTGGATGATGGAGTTATTGCAGAAAGAAGTTTGCCCATTGTCCTTTGAAAAGGAGGCAATTTCTTATATAAATGGGACTTAAGAGAAGTAAAGGATTTCTATGGAAAAATCACATCAGAAGGTTCAAAGGGAGGACCTAGACCAAAGGCCTTAAGGACCCCCAATTAGCGATCTACAATATATTGAATCGGAGGTAGGCTGCCATGTGATATCGGGACCCTGGGCGAATCGATTGCGATAAGCGATCTTCGATCGCACAGTGAAAGGGAAGACTGCCGGGGCCGTTGCAATTGTGATATGCGACATGCGATTGGGGTCTATAGAGATGCGCCAATATCAGTGATTGGTGAATCCCTGATACAAGGAGCCAATGCCAATGCGATGTGCGATTGTGACTTATGACAAAGCACGGACCCGATCAGGTTTATGAATGTGGTTGAATAATATTTGAAATCCAAAATTTCGGATTTTCTGTGTATTTCCATGTATTTGGGTTTTTGACCATGTGACAATGCGATTGCGATATTGCGACCAAAGGAGGACCTGATAAGGATTATAGACATGATTTTATAATATTTGAAATCCGGATTTGCGGATTTTCTTTGTATTTCCATGTAATTGGGTTTTGGCCTTATGCAATATGATTTGCGATGAGCAACGAAGAACATTGACCCGACAGGTTTATAGATGTGATTTTATATTATTTTAAGTTTGGTTAAATGCCCACGATGTGTTTTGCGTGCGTTTTCCTGTGTATTTTCGTTATTTGGCTATTTCGTCCAGAGGAAGGAAAAATGATCAGGTGGCCATGCCTGCTGGTTCCTTTCCATTTGTAAACGGATTCTTGTGATGAAACAGTCGGGTTCTTAAATGATGGAGGTGACTGTAACTGATGCATTACAAAAAGCACAGGGAGCTCAATTGACAGAGTAGCTGAAGGTTGCTGAGATTCGCTTTGAGGTGAAGCGAACCACTGATAACACAAAGAGCCAGAGCTAAGAGCCAAAGCCAGAGCTAGAGCCAGAGCCAGAGCCAAAGCCAAGAGCCAGAGCAAGAGCCAGAGCTGAGAAAACAACAAAGAGATCAAATGATCCAGCTATTGTTGGTGTCTGATGTGTGCTGAAGACAGAAGAAGCAGTTCCAGAGATAGTAAGAGAATTCTGAGGGAGTTGGTGCAAGCTAGAGCTCAAGATAGCTTAGAGCGTTGATTGAAGGAATCTAGTCCAGAGAAGCCTAGAGTTGTCTGCAGAGTATGGAAAACCAGCAGGATAAGATGGTATTCTAAACCCATAGGTTTAGTTGTAAACCAATGGAGTTGAGCATGGAGCTTGTAAAATAACAACCATAATCCCAAAGAGCCTAGTCAAGTTGACTATAGCTCAAGGAGTTGTAGCCCAAGATATTAGGGTGAACTCCATATCATATTGTTGTCTTATGTGTTTGTTTATTTTCTTCATTATTTACTGTTACATGTATTTAAATATCAACATAAGCAACAGAATTTAAGGCATTAAACAGTTTAAAGGAAAACACAAGAATACACCTATTTCAAGTTCTTTTAATTCTGCAATTGGTTAATCATAAGCTAGATCTTGGAAATTAATAAGCTTGAAAAGAAGCCTTTAGTGCCCCATTTCAGATTAGGTGGTATCAGAGCATCAAGTTGATTAACCCCACCTTCAAAGAAGGTGATATCGAAGCTGGTTATGTCAGAGTAAGTTATACCAAAGCAAGTTGTATCATGAAGTAGGTGGTATCATGATGCTTGATTGATCAAAGCAGGATGCTTGATTAACAAAGAAATCTATATGCTTGTTTGACTTGAAAGGTGTTCAAATAGTCAAATTCTTCTATTTGATTGTTTGTAAACTGACTATTGTTTGAGTTTGCAAAGGTGAAAGGAAAGTTGTTGTTAGCTAATTCCAGGAGAGGACAAGAAGGAAGAAGGGTTGAAGGCATTGTTCTCATCCCAAAGGACCTCAAGGTCATCCTTAAAGCACAAGAGGTTTGTTGCAAAAGGTTGCTTGAATAAGCTCTTTGTTAATCTTGTTTGAAGTTCTTTTGTTCATTTGCATAATGACAACTTCTACAAGTGAATCCTCAAAGTCCTCCTTCATCACAAGATTCTTTGATGAAGACATGAAGCAAGACTTGTTCATCTTGATGGACATGGTGAGAGAAATGTATGAGGATCGAAGGAAGAGCATCATACTTAGAGAGTAGTTGAATTCCATGAAGGAAGAGAAGGAGTTGCTTTTTGACAAATTATAGGAAATGGAGATACAACTTCATATTGCAAATATGAACCTAGAAAGGATGCATGAATTGGAAACACAACTCTTTGTTGCCAAAGAAGCCTTAGTCAAGTATTAGCTTGAAGAAGAGGTAAATAATTCCAGTTTGTCTTCAAATTCTTCTAAGAATATTTATGTTGGTTCTTTTGAAAAACATATCAGAGGCATAGGCTCCAAGTTAATGTCCAAGATGGGCTATGAAGTGTCAGGCCAGAGTAACTCCAGAATGAATGAGCGAGAGAAAATTGATTGATTTTATTCATTAGCTAACATACATTTATATACATAAATATGGAGGATCAGTTCATCTTCTGGATGACTGTCCAGTTCACCCATCCGTTTCGGATTAGGTGTCAACA
>APFE031278868.1:1873-26659 GCA_000404065.3 Pinus taeda
CACCTTATATCTGGTGTTCTTTGATGTGACTGTCTGATTTTCTTGTTCATGCTCATTATTTATGGTATTGGTATGCAAAAATAATTCAAAGTATAAATAAGAAAGATTTGGTAAAAGAATTAGATAATACTGATTCACCACCCTTCTCAGTATTATTGTCAACACCCTCACCATTATTTCTTTCAATTTTTCAGTTTCCTTAATTATAGCATAATTTACTATTTTTAGCATTTTTTCGGGTCCTAAACGTCTGGAGTCGTTTTGAGGCCCTAAATGACGTTTTTTTGGAAAACAAGAAAAAATGTGATTTTAAATGATGTTTGCAGTCAAAATATATATTCATCAGATAGATATTTCCAAAGAGGTATCATGCACATCAAATAGAGATTGTATGCCAAAGTTATGACCCTGGGAAGTTGATGTACCAATTTACCCTAACAGGGCCCATAGTTTTGGTGCTTCATCTCCTAGGGTTAGGTTTTCGTATTTTTAGGGTTTTCTTTTATTTCTCAATAATAAATATGCCTTCGAGCCTCATTGTAACATAGTTCAAAGGCATGTAACCACCACATCTCTTTTCAGAGATAAGCTACCATCCCCCAAGCTAGTTTATTTCCATTTCTGTATGTAAGCATATTTAAGTTCTTTGATATTAATGAAATGAAGTTTTATTTCTGTTGCACCTTTGTGTTTATGTGTATATCTATATTTTGTTGGGTTCCTACATAATTCCTTATTAGAAGATCTGGAGCAATTGATGTTTTCGATGTTTGAACCTCTAGTGAGCATAATAGTGCAATTATGCCCCGTTGTTCTTTTTTTCAAAACCTTTGTCATTCCATTAGAGCTAATTATCTTCCCTATTTTCCTTATGGTATCTCTTAAATCAATTTTCTTTCCTTCCCAAAAAAATCAATAAAAGTTCTTTAAAATTAAAAGCTATTGTCCCCAAATATTGTAACCATTGGACTCCTAGTACAATGTGAACACCACCCATTGGAATATTCAATACATATTATCCCATGGTTAGCTTGATATTATGATACTTTCTAGAGAAATTTATATTTCCTCCATTTGCGATCGTCACTTCACACCCTAGTATTGGATATAGAAAGAAGTTCAACTCCGTGGCTATCTTACAATGAATAAAATTATGAGTTCTACCCAAATCAATCAACACTATTACTTTTTTCTTCTTGATATATCCTTCTATCTTGAGATTTCGAGGAGTGGTAATTCCTACTAGTGCATTACAAGATATTATTGAATTCATTTTTTCTTTATCTATGGTTGGTTCCTAGTGTATATCCTCTTCTTTTGATGTTTCTTGTTCCTTTTATTCCTCCTCTTCACAATAAATGTAAAATAATTTCATCTCAACACACTTATGACCTTTAGTGTATTTTCTCACAACTATAAAACATTATTTTGCTCTTTTTTCCTCTAATTGTTGTGTTGCCAACCATTTAGGTTGTGGAAGACTACGAGAAGAAACACTTCCATCTGTCTAGTTGTGAGCGGTAGACTTCCTTGTTTCCATAATTTTTATTTCAACTTTTCTTGCCAACATGAATGCCTTCTCCAATGAACTAGGTTCCCAAACCCGAACCTCATGTTGGATATTATCTATTAAAGTTCCTGTGAATACATCAACCCTATGCTCCTTTGGAATATCAGTTACCCTCATATTCAATTTTTTGAAGTCTTCAATGTGATCTTCCATTAAACCCTTTTGTTTGAGATTTATCAATTGGCTAAATAAGGTGTTTCTCTTTGTATCCTCATAATGTGCTATCATTTCCTCCGTAAATATTGACCAAGTGACAAGTGGTTTACGAGAAAAAAAACCATTGATACCATACAAACTGATTGGGTTCTAAATATAAAGATGCAATACATACCTTTTGTGAGGGTTGGACATCATGTATATAAAAATATTGCTTCATCTATATTATCCATGTTACTAGATCCTTGCCATCAAACTTCCCCATATCGATCTTTGGAATGCGGTTGGTCTTCAACCAAAATTTAGAGTCTCTAAAACCATGATTAACATTACTTTTATTCTAATCATGACTTTCATGAAATACCTTTTCGATATTAGGAAGCATCTCTTGTAGCAGCATTGACAAACCTTCGTTCAAACCTTCCATTTATGATTTTAAACCATCCTTCAAACTTTCCATTTTTGTTTCTAAACCATCCTTCAAGCCTTCCATGTCCTTTTTTATTTTTACTCTAAACCATATGTTTTCCATTTTAAAACATCCATCTTAACATTGATCATCGTTTCCAATTCATTTTTGGTTACTCTTTATGAGAGTGAAATTTGTTGCACTTGATCTCGTAATTTTTTTATATCATGTTGCATTTCTTCCTCTTCTTCATGCGTCATATTAGAGATTTCTGGTTGTGTTCTAGGTGTATCCATTTTTTTTTTGTGGGGCATATTGGAAATAATGACATATAATCTTCATTATGCCCTTTGAATTGCTTCAAACATGATTTTCAAACAAAAGTTATGCAAATTTAAAAAAATACATAACTTTTTGCATGTTTTTGGGAGCTTGATCTTGAAACAACTATATCTCTATAATTTCATCTCTACAAGGTTTTAAATTCAGTCCTATGGTATCACTTTGAGTCTTGTTTCCAACACCATAAGTCATAACATGATTTGATTCGTCAATATAAAGTTATGCCAAATCTCCCACAAGGACCTGATTATGGACTGCTTCAGTAGAGAAAACTTGTATGGGATGCCACATATCCTTGTTTCAACCTTTAGCCCTATTTGAGACTAAATTTTGGAGCATTCAGAAACCCTAACTTATTCAAATCATATCTCATAAAATTTAGCAAACCAAGATCTAAAATTTCTACTCGAAGTTCACCAAGATTTTGGCTCCATGTGATAGAAATTTCAGCTTTTCAAATTGTTGCACAGTTGGCATTGCCTTGATGGATAGTCAAATCAAGTGTGTTGCCATTGATGTCAACAGTGATGCTAAGAGATATGTTGGATAGTTGGGATTGTTTGACAGGTTGAAAGTGTGTTGAAATTGATGTCAATAGTCATGGGGTAGATATGTCGAATAGCTGGCATTGTTTGATAGTTGGCGAGTGTATTGGAATTTATGTCAACCATATTAGCAATGAGGTTTATGGTAGTAGATTCTGGCATAAGCTCTGGGGGGAGTCCCATAGTTGTTGTAGTATTTTTTAGAGAATCATCATAGTAGTAGCCTTATTGGAGAATCCATAATATGATAAATATGGATGGCAGTCCTAGGCTTTGATGGAAATTCTGCTTCTAGAGTTGAACTCAGGTGCTCCTGGAAGTGACATGGTTGGATAATGCTCAAAAACAACTTTCGAAAGGTATGTGGAAGTTCACAAATGGTCTCCTAGATCACAACTTACTGCTAGTCAAAGTTGAGGTGCCCCAAAGTAAGATCACTGAGTTAAATGTGGCCTTCGGTCATAGTGGTGACCAAGTTTGGTAATGGCCAGAGTTGGCAAAACTGCTAATGAAGTTGCTAAAGGAAGTGTCTGGTAGACATGAGCTAAAAGCAAAGAAATGGAAGGATTTTTGATTGGCTCATGTGGAGACCATTCGACGGAGTTACCTTGATGGATATACCCCAACAGTTTGCAAAGGGCGCATAATTTTAAGCATCAGAATATATGATTCTGGGCCACAAAGGAAAGAACGAACCAATAAGGATTTGAGAAATAGGTCCCTACTCCAAAAGCTCATCTCGTTGAGGGCTATTCAAGAGGATATCAAAGCATTGTGCAAAGGAGAGACGACTTGGAGGAAATTTAAGCAAAGCAACAACCAATAGGAGAACAGGAAGGGATCCCGGTAGACCCAACACTGCAGATCATCCTACAAGGCTCATCTTGAAGGATTGAAAATGGGGAAAAAATGGAATTTCTAGGAGATAGGCATTGAGCCACATGGAAACATTCCAACGTGCTTGGATATGGAAGTCTTGCCAGGCCTTGAGGAATCGGGAGGTGGTTTCCCAAACCGCCGATCACGTAGATGAATGGTGGATAACCACTTTGGGACCACTCCCCTTAATACCAAAAACCACAATGGAGTGGTTTCGAGGTTGGGTTCTTGAACCCGATGGTCTTTTTATTAACAAAAAAAAAACTCACAAAAAAAGGTATCAGACACCCTTTTCTCTCTCCTCGAAGTAGGCTTATGGTAGAATTTGACTGGTTCTCAAGAGATGATGGTGGTAGATGATGTTAGCATGACATAGCTGTATAGGGACACATGGTAGGCTAATTCAATTTGTGTTCTAATGGGCCAAATCTTGGAGACACGTGTCACTACTCAGGAGGTGCCATATGGGGTTGATGACATAAGCATGACATCATCCTAGAATGATTAGAAAGGTGCATAGAGAGGATGCATCGGGAAATATGCATCAAGAAAACATGGCAACTGACTTAGCCCAGCTGCATTTTAATTGGTGGGAAAGTGCAACAATGGTCCCACCGGGAGACGTCATCCCAAAGGTATGGAGCCTGAAAGTTTAATAAGGAAGCAGAAAGGGAATGTGTCGAGAAGTAGGCTTTGGGACACGTCGGTTAGACAAATCACCTTGGTGGGGCCTTTGATTGACTAGTGAAAGTGTTGGGTGGAACCCATGGGACAACTAAGTATGCCAAGAAGATCCTCAAGGACTTTAAAGATAAAGCATGTGAAAGCAACAAGACTTGGGAGATATGGGCCAAGTGTTAGATGAAGGCATATGTAACAGGTAAATACCAAGTGTGTGGGATAAAATAATAAATGGAATCCATCCCATGAAGGGCGTAGAGAGAGTTCACGCTTGTATGCTTAGCCGACAATCAAAGGTGATGAGCCCTAGCATTGCACCAAGGATGTTGCAACTCCCAAGGGCTTCTCAACTTAAATTATCAACCTGGGGTGTGGACAAACTTAGAGGTGATAGTGTTATATGCTCAAAAGTTTAGGTTCTACTCATGTCACCATCATTCATGAGGTCAGATCAAGGTGTTCAGAGACCACTCCAACTAATTACAAAGATAATTTCCTATGAAAGTATAGATGAACATTATTATAACTACAAAAGTGAAAATGTCATTCATTAAATGTTAAATGATAATTGAAATTGCATGAAAGAAAAAGGCTAGTATATTTACAGAAGTAAACCATGCTACTCTACTTACACACTTAACTAAACCAATAACCTACTTGCATGCATCATTTTCCTATTCACACTTTCTTAAAAATGAGGAATCCATTCTTTAACATAACTATGAAGAAAAATACTAATTCTAGTTCTATTTGTTGTCTTATGGTTGCAGTAAGGAAAGGATGGGATTGGAGTAGTCTTAGAGTCTTTCCTAATCATGAAATCAAATATTGGGGGCCATTATTCAACTTAAATGTTCCAGGGTCAAAGTATATAGAAAATCGGGTTGAAGAAAAGAACGTTAGGACTGCTACAAGAGGCCCTATATTGCTATAGGAGGCCATGTTTTGCTACATGAGGGGGGAGGGGGGTGCGCGGGCGGCAAGAGATTTTTGAGGATAGAAATAGTGTCTTGAAGGTAGAATAAGATGGATGAAGGTAGAAGGTGAAAGGAGGGTGTGGGAGTCCCTTAGCCAAGCCTAGTACCCCTCGAAGGGTTATCTTGGACTGAATTTGATGCCTATAGTGTCCATCATTTACCCTAGCACAATAACTTTGGTGGCAGAGTTTGGGAGCAATGTCAGGTTTCTAAGAGAGACATGGAAGTGTCTAGGTGGATGTGGAAAGTTGTGCCCACCCTTGCAAATCACAGAATTCCTGCAACTAGTCAAACACATGCATTAAATGATAAACATTACAATGAGATAAATTAACATGGAAAGAATGAGTTGAATTTTAGTAAAATTTACTCTACTCTACAACACAAATCTAATTACCAAACAAATTCCACTAACTTCTAATTTGCAGAAACTAAACATGGAAAAGTATTACAGACCAAATTTATGAATTTCCAACAAATCATAAACACATATTTTTGGGTTGTTATTGTAGAGCTTCTAATCACTCTTCCCATAAGAGATGTGATAGGTAAACCTGCAACCACAAGTTTTTATGATATAACATCTATTGAACAAGAAAATAATTGGAATGAACTAAACAAGAACAAAGAAATAAATACGAGGGACTAAAGCCTCTAGGTTGGGCCCAAACCCAAGGGTTTCAACTCTTCAAAGCTAACTCAAATGTAGACCAATGGTAAACTTCTCAATAAAGCTACTCCTAGTTGTTACAAAAATTTGAATCCTAATGATCCTTTTAGTTGGTTTATTCATACAAAAGTAATTGAGGGGAAACTCCCTTGAAAGGAGGAATGCTCCCCTCCAAAATATCAATATTTCTGTATTTGGTTCCCTTTTACGTTGTCATGCACTTGGAGTTCCTCGGATGCTAGTGAATTCGAGTTGTTGGTGAGGAATGTTTGATATTAAGCTGAGTTGGAGAGTAAATGGGGTGGAAAAGCCACTATATTCTCTCTGGGTGTGCCCACCAAGAGCCTACATAGTAAATATCTCCAATTTTTTTTCATTTTCATGCATATCAATCACATTAGGCCATGCAATATTAAAAACACCCTTTAGTCTTCTTGCTAAGAATATTATGGTTAAAAATGTGAATTAATGTGAGGAAAGGAGAGGTTTAAGGACTAGAGGATATCACACTAAACATAAAAATATATCTATTGATGGGCCACATCATCACCCCCCCTCCTGAAGGTGTTTCTCACCCTTTGAGAAACTTAGTCACTAATGCGAAGTCATGCATGGCCCTGGTGAGAAATGTGTTGGTGATTCCCTTCCCTCATTTTCTGGCTCATTTCAATGATAGATTGTAAGAGGAAATGGGGAACACTGAGTTTCTGTGGAATGTGTAATTTTTCTTTGATCCTTAGTTCATGGAGTAGCTTAAAATGATAGGCATATACTCAACCTCCCTTCACAGGATATGTCTTTGAGAATGTGATAGGCCACTTCATCCTAGGGGTAAGATAGGATCTCTCTTCTCACTCCATTTTTATCTTCGACAAACTTTTCTCTATGAATGAAGTTTTTCTTGGCTATGACCCCTACTACTTTATCCATATTGCTACACCAAACTCCCAAGGGAAGGGTAGTTACTCTTCTTATGAGTTCAAAATTTAAAGGGATGTCAAGTCCTCTAACAACATTAGTGGCACTATTTTCTCCCTGAGAATTTAGTGCCATGGCAAATTCTTGAGTTATCTCATCATCATGTCCCTTCAGTTGTTCAAAGAATCCCATCCATTGATGCCTTAGAAAAATATCCACAATAGCAGGACGTTGATGAATTCTTTTTGTGTCTGTGGGTTCTCTTCTATTGAAACCTCCTCCATTTTATCTTATTGTTCCTTCTTAGGGTTACTTTGGATGTGTTTTCAATTTTGGCCTTAGAGCAGTCTTGGATGCATAGATAGTGTCAAATTTTATTTTTTATCAGAGGAGGAGAAGGAAGCTAATTTTTTATCAAAATAAAACAAATCTGTCTCTACCTTTGCTTCTCACATAATAAATTTCAAAGGAAACTACCACTCAATTATTTGCTACAACATATCCGATTCAAGCATAATTCTCCATCTAATTGTATGGGAATTAGAGAGGGAAGAGGCCACTTAATATTTTCAATATGATTCTCATGTGTGCATGAGGGTTTGAGGACAATATTTGTTGTTTTTGTCTCCTTTTTTCCTTTTAAATCTCCCCTGTAGCTTTTTGTCTGTGCTCATGTAGAAATTCAGACCCTTCTATAGCACCTCTTGCATCCCCTGCAAACATAGTTTGTAGCAGCTTAGTGGCACCCTAGGTAGTCTCTGGTGGCATCTAGCTTTTCCTTCTCCAACTATTTTCTAGAAATCAGCAATTATGCAAATGGAGTTGAGCCTTGTACTTTTTATTCCTTTCGTGGTAAAGTCTCGAAATGCTTTGGTGACTTGGATTTTGTACGAGTTTCCTTTATTAACCATTGTCCCCACTCCTCGTAATCATCAACTCACTTTAATTGACTTTTCCACATTGCAGGGTGGTTGAGTAAACTGTAGTTAACTGATCAAAGGTGGCCAAGTTTATTGGCCACCTCCAACCCATAAAAAATCCATTCTTTACCATTAAACACATTTTTTCATTATATGCATAGGGAAGAGGTGAGGGGTGTCATACCCAAGCCTCCCTATGATGTCAAATTGTTGGAGATGCCTACATGTGGCTATTGGGCTTCAAAACATGATGATTTTGAAGGTGTTTATTTCCTTTTCTTGATTTTGCACAAGTCTTCATAGCTTGATGATTCTTGATTGATGAAATCCTCTTTTGTTTTTTGTGCAGGCCTCTTTCTAGTGCTCATGTTGTTGTTGATGGAATTGAAGGATGACCTAAAATATTCTATCTAGGGATGGTGTGCCCCTTCTCATCTTCAGAAATGGCTTCATGGTGCCTTAGGGTGGTTTAATCTTCTACTCTAGGGTTGTAAAAAAAGTCAATTTAGGGTTTTGTTATAACTACATAGGTTGCTAGAGGAGGGATCCCCTTCATGTAGTAGTTAATTCGTCCCTTCTCAAGACTTCACATGTGTTGGGGCCTTCGTTTAAATTTTGAAAAGGTTTTGACCAATTTTGGCTAACCAAGGGACGAGAAGGAAATGAGTGGCAACAACGGTTGGTTGGAAAAACACGCAGTTGCACAAGAGTTGCGGCAAGTTGGCAGCGGAAGGAAAAGGAAGTTGAGGGGGTGGGAAGGTGCAAAAGAAGCCGAGGGGAAGAACAGCTGAGCAAGAACTGGCAGTCCAAGTAACAAAGAAGGATATAAAAGGAGAAGACCAGGAAAGGAGTGGGGTTAGATTTAGCGAGGTTGAGGAGAGGAACAACATAGCTGTGAGAGGAGGTGAAGGGATCCCCAGTTGCGGTAGATGGAGGGAAGGTTGTAGGAGCCTGGAAGAATTGACCCTTTAAGCTAATCCGAACCCGTGGAACAAAGTCGGGTATTTCATGTAGTTGTTTGCGGTAGAAGTCGAGTTATATTGTAATGTTTGTTATTAAGATTAATATAAAGAATGGTTGAGATCGGTTGTGACTTGCGATGTATCTGGGCCCTGTGTATGATGAATCTTTATAATTTTGAATGTCTTATCAATTGCATGTAATTGGTAGTCCTTATATTATCACGAGTATGTTTTTATCTCTGTGTTATATGTAATGTGTCCATATATGTGGTCGAATGTAACCTAGTTAATACTTTCCTGACTCCATGCTAAACCCTTCTCCCTTTTGGTCACGGTGCACCTCAAGTGAGACTCCTTGCCCTTTGGGGTAAGGTGAAAATGTCAGCATTGTCCTAGACTACAATGGACTATTGTTGGCCTCCTGTGCCCGAACCTAGGGTCTTCCCCCTGATGACTCTTTTGAGCCAACAAATGGTTCTGTTGTCGGGACCCGAAGAAACAAGAACTAGTTCAGACTATGGTGTCAAGGATATTTAAGAGAGAGATCAGGGATTGGTGGAATCATAGAGTAGACTAGTTTGTAGCAGAGAAGGCTACCAGTAGGAGTCAACTGATAAACAAGGTAAGTGAGGAAATTTTATATGCTGATGGCACTAATGATCAGTATGAAATTTTCTAGGGTAAGTTCCTAGAGGACTTGTACAATTGGTTAAGAAGGCTGAAGGGACAAACTCAGCCAAGTGGATCAGTGATAGCTCGTCGAAGCTGGACTCCGTCGAATGTTACCCTGCTGCAACAGTTGGATAATGATCTGACTAGAGCAATCAACTTTTGGGTAAAGACTACGGTGGAAGGATACATAGTTGAGTTTTTCACGGAGAGTTATCAGTCTTTCTCAAAGGAAGAAGTTGTGTTCGTGTCAGGACTAAGAGGTGAGTTGATGAGGGAAGTACCAATGTGGATTAAGATGTTTATGGTGGAAGAAGGAGTATTGCCTCCGCCCGCTGCGGGGATGGCAGCGTAAACCCCAGTACTGGGGGAAGACATAGAGGGGGGAATGTTGCCGGTTGAGGGATAGATATGCTGCTGAAGGGATGGACGTCGAAGAACTGAAGAAAGCAAGAGATATTAGGGTGCAAAGAAGGGCACTGGTAGCAGATAAGTGGCAGGCGAGAGTGATTCAGACTCTGGGGAAGAAAAGGATGGGCCCCCCCCAAGTAGGAGCGGTGAAGGGAAAACCCCGAGTTAAAGAGGAAGGAGAAGAACGTGCTGGGAATAGTAAGAGTGGTGAAGGAAGATGGAGGAGCCGAGGAAATGAGGATGGACCTTCCCTACAGGTTGTGGAAGACGGATCGCAAGTATATGTTGCAACAGGGGAATCACAAGAGAAGAGGCCACATGTGCATGAAGAAGGAGGCAAAGAGGATATGGGCAATGTGATGAGGAGATTATTCAACAAAGAAGAAGCATCTGCTAAGAGTCAACAGCAATTTCCTTGAGACATAGGTAGTGTTTCCCCGATCTTCCCCTAGTACTTTATCACAATCCAAAGGAATTTATTATTAGCTTAGCTAAGGCAGTGCAGGTATATAATGCGCGGGAGAAATATCGAATCAAGTTCAACATCGGGAGAGGCACAAGAACTAGTAGTATTAGTAATTTAGGATTACATGGATCCTAGTAGCCGGGGAGTAAAGGGTTCATGCTGATAGCTCCTACCCAAATCAGTATGGCAGGATCTTTTACTAGATATCTCGAATTTGCGGGGAGAGGAAACGAGGATGTAGAGCAGCACTGGTATCTCTATGAAGCTATTCGGAGGGCCCGTCAGACTCTAGATAATGTCAGGGAAGTAGAATTCAAAACCACATTGAGGGAAAGGGCTCTACGCTGGTTTATAAAGTGGGTGGAGTAGAATAAGAACCCCACAATAGATGATATTAAGAGAGGATTTGTGCAAGAATTCAAGATACCACAGACGAATCAGCAAGGGCTGTCGGAACTATGGGAAATTAAGTAGAGGTAAGGGGAGACGACTTGGGAGCTCATGCAAAGTTTAAGGATGCCAATGTCAAGTTGAGTTATACTCTAGACCCAAACCACCAGCAAGATTGGTTCATTAAGGCACTCTTTCCTTTGACCAGAACGCCACTAACACAACAGAATATAGGAACCCTCCAAGATGCGTTGGAACAAGTGTCACACATAGAAGCTATGGCGGGATACTCACATGAGTACAGGGGAGGGGCGATCCTGCAAGATCCATCAATTTTAGGCCTACAAAACTAGATTGTGACCTTGACAGAGAAACTGAAAGATCTTCAGTCAGTGCGTCCATCCAAACCCAACATCTGGTGCACCCACTGCATTGTGGAGGGGCACATTGCGACGAAATGCACGAGGTTGCGAGGGATTAATCATCTAGGTGGGGTTGCAGCATCATCAGGAGCCCCACCAACCGTAGAGGTTGTGGTGGTAGGAGCACAAGGGGCTTTCTTAGGGAGGAATAATCAAGAAATGTTTGAGGTATATAGGACATATGGACACCTGCCACGGATGTGCCCTACTTTGCAAAAGTACTCTAACATCCCCAATAACAACTACTGTGAGGTTTGCGCATCAACGACGCATCACACCGATCAGTGCCAAGCGCTGGACGCTCTAGCAGAAAGGTTGGATAGATCCAAATTCAGAATCAATGAGTCAAACTAGGGGGGACAAGGAGGAAATGGGTGAGGAGGAAGAACAGGAGGAAGAGGGCCCGTGAGGAACAACATCATTCGATTGAATGTCCACTGTCGAGGAGACCTTGGTGCTGACAATGTATAATTAATACCCATGCAACGAAGGATTGTTTGGAACTCAGTGCAAAGTGGGAAGAAAGGACCAGATAGATAGGGGCCAACTTGGTGAATGCTGAACCACAGACTGATGATTGCCTCCCTGCAACCAATATTAATATTGTCACCAGGGGAGGGAAGAAGACAGGGGAGGACCACTACATAGGGGACCCCACCTTAATCCTTAAAGTGACATCTCCGCAGAAGGGGTATCATCTTGAACGCCAAAAGTAGTACTCTCAGGAAGCAGCTAAGCTATTCGAAGGGATGACTACAGATAAATATAATAAAAAACCGTGAAATCACATGTCTGATCACACCCAATCGATTGGGGAATGGTTTAAACTATTCTTGAAAATTGTTGAGGATAAAGGTATGCTAAAGGAGTTGAGAAAACATCTAAAGGCTACGGTATCCATGGAAGAAGAGGAAGTGGAACTACCATGTGCAGGGTTGCTAGAGAAGGCTTCCAAAAGAGTGAAATGAAACAATAGAAGAAGCGACAAGGAGTTCTGAATCAATGTGCAAGTGGCAGGATTACAGATAAGGGACAACATGTTAGAATTAGGGTCGGATGTAAACATCCTACCTAGGAAAAGTTGGGAGGCAATGGGGTAACCTCAACTAAAATACTCGCCAATTCAACTAATAATGGCAAATCAGTATTGCATACTACCAATGGGGAGATTGGAGAATGTAGAGGTTGATGAGGCAGGGGTGAAGACGCACACTGAATTCGAGGTGATTGACATCATGGGAGATAAGGACCCATACTCAACACTCCTGGGGATTGATTGGTCATATGAGAACTATGCAGTCATAGACCTAAAGAAGGAACTGATGATTTTCAAAGTAGACGGGCTAAGGGTGATCCAACCGTTAGACCCTTACTAAGGACCTAGGTTCACAGAACCAGCAGATGATAGGGATGAGCTGGCAGGGAAGAGGGAGGATTACATCAATCCCACGACTGGAGGATCAGTAAGTTGGTGAAGTATCCAAATCTTGAAAACCAGTTTAGAAGCTACATGGGATGCATGGTAGCAGGGGGGATACGAACTAACCACTAGATGGTGTGTGATGATAAGCTGAGTAAACCGAGGGGAAATGGAGATAGCCGACTACCTGAGGTACCATGGCCTTGAACCAGTGGACACATTCTTAGATAGAGTAGATCAGGAAATGACAGAGGACCAAAGGACCTCCTTTCTAAGTATCACCCTCATGGTAACTCCGACAAGATGGTGGAAAACACATTGCAATAACTAAGAGATTGGGCGAGTGTCAAACAAGCCATGAAGGAAAGATTTTCCTGGGATGAAGATCGGCCACAGGATAAGGAGAGATATAGGGGGGATTCAAGTCTTGAGAAGCACATCAAGGATTGCATAATGAATTTGAAAAGCAAAGGAATGTTGAAGGATCGATGGGTACACGCATTTATACATACTCTTGGAACTGTCCCCTAAGCTTGGTATGTCCAAGAGGAGCTTCGTCGAAAGATAACAGATTGGGATACTATGGAGGTATAGTTTTTTAGCAACTTCTCATTTAGAGGCGATGAGGCACAAATGATAGAGGCACTCCAAGAAATAAAAAAAGTTCTGTTCACACAATATTCGTTGGTTGAGGGAGGGCCTGACGAAAATTTTCTACAGTATCTATATGAAATAGAGTCGCTAGGATATGAAGTGTGCGACATGGTAGACACAGGACCAGATGGCGATGATGGATTGGAGGGACTGAGACACCTAGCCTTTGGGGAAACGGAAGGGGAGAGGGACATCTGGGAGAGCCCCCTAATGGAAGGTTCTCACCTTCTACCAATGAAGTTGAGGAAATAAAACATTGGGTCAGAGGATAAGCCCAAGATATCATCAGTGGGAGACTATTGGGACGAGAAAGCCACCAAAGAAATTTTCGACCTATTGCACGAATATCAGGACCTATTCCTAGCTTCAGTGGCAGAACTAAAGGGAATAAAAGGAAACATTGGGGAAATGAAAATTGTCTTGAGACTGGATGCCCGACTGATGAAACATAGGCCATATAGATTAAACCCAATGGTGAAAGAGAACGTTAAGATGGAAATTGACTGGAGGCAGGATCATTTTTCCAGTGGATGAAGCTGAATGGATAAGCTCGATAGTTATTCAGAACAAGAATGATGCAACCAAAATAAGAGTATGTGTCAACTACAAAGCCTGAACAACGCATGTGTGCATTTTAACACGCCCTTTAGTGATGAGGTCCTAGATAATGTTGCAGGGAACGAAGCATATTTGTTTGCAGATGGGTTTTTAGGTTACCAACAAGTCAAAATAGCTGAAGAAGATAAAAGGAAAACAACATTCACTATGGAGTGAGGGTCATATGCATATAATGTGATTCCATTCGAACTAAAGAATGCACCAGCAGTCTTCTCAAGTATTGTCATAACTGCATTCCGAGATTATATGCATAAATTTCTACAAGTTTACATGGATGACTGGAAGATATACAGTCTATTGAAAAAACACACCAGTCTATTAAGAATAATGTTCTAAAGGTGCAGAAAATTGCAAATTTCTTTAAATCTCAAGAAATGTATCTTTGCAGTCACCTTTGGAAATCTACTAGGCCATATCGTTTGCAAGGATGGAGTATGTGTAGACCCTACAAAAGTTGCGTCAATTATCCACATGGAACCACTATGCAATGTAAAACAACTAAGAGCAACTTTGGGTCATACGGGGTACTACAGGTGATTTATCAGGAATTACACATCCATCACTACTCTAATGGAAAAATTATTGAAGAAAATGGAAGAGTTCATTTGGACTGCAGATTGTGAGACAACCCTGAATAACTTAAAGGAAAGACTAGTAAGCGCCCCTATATTGGTGTATCCTAATTGGAACAAAATTTTCCATGTGCACATCGATGTGTCAGGAATAACACTGGGAGCGATCTTAGCACAAACAGGGGAGAAAAACATGGACCATCCAGTGTACTATGCTAGCATAAAGCTATCTACTGCGGAAAGAAACTATACAACAACCAAAAGAGAAGCCCTGGAAATGGCTTACTCTCTTCAAAAGTTCAGAAACTATTTACTGGGCGTTCCATTCAAATTCTTCACAGACCATTCAGCACTCAAATATTTGGTAAACAAGCCAGTACTAGAAGGGATAATACGTCGATGCCTCTCACTGTTCCAGGAATTTATGTTTGAAGTAGTGGTAAAGCTTGACAGACTCAATGTGGGACCAGACGACTTGTTGCAGTTGGAAATAGGGAGAAGGAAGGAGGAGTGGATGATCGATTGCCCAGTGTTGATTTATTAATAATAAAGGCAATCCCAAACCACCTGGAATACATCACCTCCTTGTTAAGAATGCACCAGCAGTCTTCTCAAGTATTGTCATAACTGCATTCCGAGATTATATGCATAAGTTTCTACAAGTTTACATGGATGACTGGAAGATATACAGTCTATTGAAAAAACACACCAGTCTATTAAGAATAATGTTCTAAAGGTGCAGAAAATTGCAAATTTCTTTAAATCTCAAGAAATGTATCTTTGCAGTCACCTTTGGAAATCTACTAGGCCATATCGTTTGCAAGGATGGAGTATGTGTAGACCCTACAAAAGTTGCGTCAATTATCCACATGGAACCACTATGCAATGTAAAACAACTAAGAGCAACTTTGGGTCATACGGGGTACTACAGGTGATTTATCAGGAATTACACATCCATCACGACTCTAATGGAAAAATTACTGAAGAAAATGGAAGAGTTCATTTGGACTGCAGATTGTGAGACAACCCTGAATAACTTAAAGGAAAGACTAGTAAGCACCCCTATATTGGTGTATCCTAATTGGAACAAAATTTTCCATGTGCACATCGATGTGTCAGGAATAGCACTGGGAGCGATCTTAGCACAAACAGGGGAGAAAAACATGGACCATCCAGTGTACTATGCTAGCATAAAGCTATCTACTGCGGAAAGAAACTATACAACAACCAAAAGAGAAGCCCTGGAAATGGTTTACTCTCTTCAAAAGTTCAGAAACTATTTACTGCGCGTTCCATTCAAATTCTTCACAGACCATTCAACACTCAAATATTTGGTAAACAAGCCAGTACTAGAAGGGATAATACATCGATGCCTCTCACTGTTCCAGGAATTTATGTTTGAAGTAGTGGTAAAGCTTGACAGACTCAATGTGGGACCAGACGACTTGTTGCAGTTGGAAATAGGGAGAAGGAAGGAGCAGTGGATGATCGATTGCCCAGTGTTGATTTATTAATAATAAAGGCAATCCCAAACCACCTGGAATACATCACCTCCTTGTTAACAACCGGTCACTTCCCAGAAGGATACACAACAGCAAAAAGAAAACACTTAGTAGTTAGGACAACAAATTACCAGCTGATCGTAAGACATCTCTACAAGATGGGCTTAGATCAAATACTAAGGCATTGTGTCCTTCAACATGAAAGGAATGATGTCTTATGGGACTTCCATGCAGGGGTTGTAGGAGGTCATGTAGGAGGGAAGGCCTTCGCAAGAAAGATACTCCACGCAGGACTATGGTGGCCAACTATCCATAAGGATTCTAAATAATTTTCCAGGACATGTGACGTTTGTCAAAGGATCGGGAAGCCTTTGCAACATGATGAGCTACCTCTACACCCGGTCCACACAGTGAAAATCTTCGATAAATGGGTGGTATACTTCATAGGACCCATTTCTCCACCGGGGAGGCATTCGTGAGAAAGGTACATCATAACAACAATAGAATGCCTCACAAGGTGGGAAGAAGCAGCACCTGTAAAGGAATGCATAGCAGAAACAATAGCAAGGGTCATATTTGAGAACATCATTTCACGGTTCAGATGCCCAAGGAGCCTCATCAACAACCAAGGCACACATTTCCTAAATGAGACCATTGAGTCTATGCTAAAGACCTTCATGGTTCAACACAACAAGAGTAGCCCATACCACCCTATTATAGACATATTTGGGCACTGCAACCCCAATATTATATGTCGATAAACCAAGGGCTTTTTAATCTGTAAAAGTGTTGTTTCATACCCTAAAGGATCATGGTCAACTAATTACATCATTCCCCAAATGTTCCACCTAAAAACCCACTCAAAACTGGCCAAAATTGGACCATACTGACTGCTCCACTGTCAGGGTGTGATGCATACTGACTTCTACACTAGCCAGGTGCGATGCATACTGAAGAGGCCTTCTATAGGGTGCGATGAGCGAGGATGGGCAAATGTCCGAGACATTTTTCTAAGTGGATGCTCATGGAATCTTCAAGAAACTTCTCCTATGACACTTGCCTCTCTGAATTCACCCAGGGATGAGTAAGAGATCCAAAAAATCTCTAAGTGGAACCAAGAACAACAAGTGAAATGACACTAATCAAAAACCCAGAGATGACTCACACCCTTGCAGACATATATAAATGGATCCCTCATCTGAGAGATTCGGAGGCTGGAATTTGGTAATTTGTAAGGAAGTGTTGATAGTTTTTCTTTGAGAAAAGGCATTGTATTGTTGGGTGATCTTACTTTTCATGAGGTGAAGAGGGCTTTGATGCTGGGAGGATGATGCTGGATCAAATAATTGGGTTGTAATTCTCCCTTCTATTTTAATAAAGTTCTTTGAGTTTTCCTCCATACAATCATGTATTTGTGAATGTTGTTATTTGTGAATGCCACTGTATGTTCAATGTATTTCTGATTATGCATTGTTTATGATATAATAGATCGAGATGCTTTGATGGTGTTTTGTTACTTTGTCTCTACAGGTATTCACTGAGTGGGATAAGTAGGAGAAGAGGCGCACGCTGTATCAAGGGAGAGAGAAATCAAGCAAGGAGTCAAACGGAAGATCCAGGTTGGTTCCTTTGCTTCTCTCTT
Source organism: Pinus taeda (assembly GCA_000404065.3). NCBI lineage: Eukaryota > Viridiplantae > Streptophyta > Pinopsida > Pinales > Pinaceae > Pinus > Pinus taeda. Next base: position 19,669 of record APFE031278868.1, read on the forward strand.
ATCTATTATACATAAAGGAAATCGCAAATTGCTTTGATTGTTTGTTTCTAGGATAGCTACCAATCCTAGTGGGACTAGCTGATCAAAAAGACACTAGTTTTCCCAGAAACAAAATGGGGACTCAACTAGGGATCAAATAGTTTGTTTGTTTGTTGTTGATTGTTTCTTTTATAAACTATAGATAGAGCTTGAAGTTAGCCAGATAGCCTTCAAACTTCTCTTGCTCTGCAATTGCAAAGTAGATGAATTTTGCTTCAGTCAATCTTCGGTTTAGTTTATGATTTGAACATCTGACTTACAAGCATTCTAGATGGCCTATTGGTAGCTCAATAACATTCCAAGATCGTACCCATGTACTTTGTTCTTTACTGTCCATAATAGCTCAGCTTAACTCACTAAATTCAGCTGCAAATTTGAGCCAAAACCCACCGCAGTTGCCCTCCTTGGCCCATCGCACTATCTGTCACTAGAAGCCAGTATGCATCGCACTTCCTAAGTGTAGTAATTGAGATTAATCCCTGTTTCTGTGAAGCATAGGTACGTTGACTGAGTAGTCCTATTTCTTTCCTTGAAATTTGGGTTTTTTATCCTTGTTTTCATCTCTGTTCAATTGTTTTGCTGCTTATGAACAATATCTTATTACTGAAGCCTCCTTGATTTACATAGTTCAGCCTCCATTGGTTAGGATTAGAAAATGTTTTTACGTATTTTTCCATCATTTTCAATCCTTTGTTGAAAAGTTGCTTAAATCGAATTGTCGTTTTGGTGCAAAAAAGTGTCGTGACTATTGTTTTGTATCAAAAAGAGAAGTGTTGTTGAGTCTTCCTTGGATAGTCGATTGAACTTTTTTTCATGTATTTGATTTGATTTGTTGATATCTTGGAGTGTTGAAAGCATTCTCTATTCGAAATTGAAAAGTGTCATTTAGTCTTCCTTTCTATTTTGAAAAAGAAATTGTCAAAATGTCACTTTGAAGAAAATATTTCAGATCTATAATTAGTTTTCCTTTTGGCATTATTCACATTAAAGGGAATGAAAAACAAATACATGCGTTTGCATTTGCATTTAGACTGTGTGCAAAAAATGATTTAGGAAAAGTGCATTTAGTGTGTGCTCTTTGCTCTTTGTTTGAAAGAATTGTAATCTTCTTTCCTTAGTAGCTAGGATTTTCATTGCTAAAAATAAACAACGATTGTTTATCATTTTAGATTGCATATTTAGGAATTTTACATCTACATCACGTGGTGAACCTTGAAAGGTAAACTTCTAAACAAGATCAACTCTAAAATAAATTTCAATGAACTTAACAATGCTTTGGAACCTAACACAACACATCTAGAGGTCTAGGCTAGAGATGTGTTCTGGCGTCATAAAATCTAGTAACTATTGTTTTCATCAAAGGTTGGGTGATTCCTGCTCTTTGATACGACAAGTGCTAGCACAGACTTGTGCTCCCCGCACCGTCAAGTATATATTGGGAGACCACAATAGGCTTATATCCTTTATCCTTAGGAAGTCGTGTATGCCGCCCTATCGATCACAATGCACTAAACACAGTATTAGGGAAGATTGACTACCATACACAAGTCCTTGGTAATTTCTCTATAATTTATCACTAAGGTGTATTTTGTAGTTTTTCTATTGGTTTGGTAATCCCTCTGTCTAGCTCTCTAGAGTAGTCACTTTCATTCCTTTTCGACTCCTTAAAAGAAAAGGTCCATCTGAGCACTTGTCACTTCAGGCTCATTAAAAATCGAAGGGGACTAGAGTCATATTTAGATTTTTCTCGACTCTTAAAAATTGAAAAAGCAGAGTTGTGTCAAAGCGTCATTAAAATTTATTAATTTCGGAATAACATCCCTGTTTCCATCGTTGATCTTAGGTTGAGATAATGGAGTCCACCAGTCATGGAATCCCTATTGAGGGAAATCCTAGTCCTCTTTCATCTTGGGGAAATATTGGTGCCCCTCATATGGCCACTTTGTCTCTTCCAGGACTTACCATTGGCCTACCAGTATGGCTATTCTCAACCTCTATCATTCAAAACACCGTAATTCCTTAGTAATTGAATCAGCATCCAGTTGATACTAAAGTTGACCCTTCACCTTCCTCTTCATTTGTTTCTCCCTCCCCTTCTTCATCTTCACTTGGTGAAAATAGTGATACTAGTAACCAAGTGCCTGAGAAGAAGAAGAAAGGGAAGGAGAAGAAGAAGAAGTCAGTTAAGCAAGGGGGAAACCATGCAGCATCTGGTGAAAATCCGCACACTAAGTTTTTCAAACCTAAAGATCCATGCATAATTTATAGAGGAGACCATTTACATCGAGAATGTATGTGCATTTCTTGGATCTTGAGAGAATGGTCCCCCCATTCGCACCAAGTGGTGTCGTCAACCTCTGGTGATAAAGTTGACAACACACCATCAAATAGTAATAATGGGCAGAGAAGAAAGGTCCAAATTCCATGTAAGTTATGTGAAAGGGACCATACCCTTCCCCATTGTCCTTTTTTGGGTGAAGCCAAAGGAGTCTTGCATAACCGTCCTGCTTCACCACAACAACTTCTATCTGAATACAGGAAACTCTCCCCAAGTCCTTTACTAGTTGAAAATATGACTAACATAACTCAACCGTCGGTCAAAACACCTATCGCTGAAAGTGAATCTTCTGAGTCCATACCGGACCAAAGTCAGCAAGTTGAGATGGCAGTCGACCCAATTTTACCTTCAAAAGATCATATCCTTCCCAAAGAGAGTGAGAACGATACTGTTCAAATTATTTTTGTTACTTCTGAGTCTGATGAACTTGAGGGCAATTTGCCTGTTACTTCACAACAAGAAGAGAATCCCCCAGTTCCTACTACTCAAGGCGTTATTTCACCCATTTATTCGGTACCCCCTTCAAGCAGTCTAGTCGCTTCCTTTGGTTGCAATCGACTAGCGAAATCCCGCCTTCCTTCTAATGTACCATTCCGGATCATAGTACAAGTTTACAAAATGATCGTGTCTGGCACTATCATAGATGAAGGGGATTCAGTGAGTATCCTTTCCTCAACTACTTGGAAAGCGCTGGTTCACCATCGCTTATGCCTGTTACACATAATTTTTTAGGCTTTAATAAAGGAACCACTCGACCGTTAAGGATCCTTCCTAAGTTTCCGATAACTTTGAGAAGGAAAATCGTTCACTTGAACGTGATGGTATTCCAAGGGCCATTAGATTACAATCTAATCCTTGGGCGTGACTATGTTTACAACATGGAGGCTATTGTTTCAACACTCTTTCGAGTGATCTGTTTCCCACATGAAGGGAAAATTGTTCAGCTTATTGACCAACTTTCATTTCCCAGTTCAAACACAGCTCCAAGTCAAACATCACCCCTAAATGGTCCTTTTGCATCGAGAGTGTCTCTTCAACCTTCATTCCATCCACCTAATTACCGCGGGTAGTATGGTGAATGTAACAAAGCGTAGGGGTCATGCACCCTTGTCCATTTGGCAAACGAACCCAGCTAAAAAGATAGGTTTCCTTGTAGGTTATGTGATTATAAGTGCCATCCCACACCATTCACTTTTGTCCACTTTGTGGACGAAGCCAAGGAAGTGTTTTGTCTAACCGCTGACGAAACCATCCTACCATATGAATGTCCCAGTGAGTTAAGTGATTGGTCTGACACACCACTCACCTTTGTCTAATTGGTAGACAAAGTTAAGGAAGTGTTTTCGTCTAACCGCTGACAACAACAATCCTGCTTAACCATAGTGATTCCAATATGGTTATTGGAGACTCTCCTTTTCTCGATGCCTGGGGGCATGCAAACCTTTTTATGCAAGCAAAAAATGACCAATTTCATTTTTTAGCTTTTTAGTTTTTTTAGCTTTTTAGTTTTTCAACTTCTTAGGTTAGTTGATTGGTCCGACAATCTTTGCACCACAGATGGAGCAAAGGAAGGGTTTTGTCTAAACTACTGATGAAACCATCCTACCTAACCTCAGTAATTCCTTAGCTTTTTAGTGTTCTTTTATCTTTATAGTTTGGTTGTTTCTAGCCTACATAAAAAGGCAACAAGCATAGTTTCCGCAAGGTTCAAGCTCATTAAAAACTGAACCCGCCTTCAACGAGCATAGTTTCCACAAGGTTCAAGCTCACTAAAAAATGAACCCGCCTTCACGAGCATGGTTTTTGCAAGGTTCAATCTCGCTAAAAAATGAACCCGCCTTCAATGAGCATAGTTTCCACAAGATTCAAGCTCACTAAAAAATGAACCCACCTTCAATGAGCAATGTTTCCACAAGGTTCAAGCTCATTAAAAAATGAACCTGCTAAATGAGCAATGTTTCTGCAAGGTTCAAGCTCGTTAAAAAATGAACCTGCCAAATGAGCAATGTTTCCGCAAGGTTCAAGCTCGCTAAAAAATGAACCTGCCAACTGAGCATATGTTCCCCCAGAGTTCAAGCTCATTAAAAAATGAACCCACCTTCGGTAAATCACCTTTGCGATTGCCATTATATCAGCCTTTTAAGCCTTGGTTGTGTTCCTATCATCAACTTCATTCTTTTGGTTGATCATATGCTTCCACTTGATTGTTTACCTTTTAGAGGAATAGCTGCAATGAGTGGTCTTGCTAGCCACCCTCTTCACATCACCATGTTTTGAGAAGTTCCAATATTACCCAGAACCAGTTGCTTCCTTGAATACCACTCGTTCCTAAAAAATGAGTCCACTTTAAACCCTTTTCAGACTCCTTAAATATGAAAAGATTGTCGAGCAATTGGCCTCTCCAGCTCACTAAAGTGAATGGAAGCGCCATCCCTCCTGTATATTTTAAACTTTTCAGACCTGAGGGATTATCTCATGAAAAAGTTCGAGCACTTGCCTTTTTCGTCTCGCTAAAGTGATCAGAAAAGTCATCCCTTTTGTATTATTTTAATCTTTTTTGGACTTAAGGGATTATGCTATGAAAAAGAACTGCTAGAGTTTTCTTTTTGTCCCTTTTCAAACTCTCTAAACATGAAAAGGACCGAGTTATCTTTGTCATTATACTCGTTAAAACAATAGTGACAAACTTGTCCAGCTAGACAAGAATGAGTTTCACTATCATTAGACTCGCTAAAACATAGCGACAGGTTTGCCCGAAGGGAAAATTATAGAACAAGCATATGTTATTCTCCTCAAGCTTGACAAAAATAAAAAGGTATTGATCAGCAATGACTGGTGAGAAAGGGAAGAAAACTTGAAGAATTTTATGGTAGCAGGTCGCTCTTAAACATGATACTTTCACTCCATCACCATGATTGAGTCGAGTTGGGTTATTCCGTTCACCGGTCATATTATCATTGGTCCTCCATACCATTCATATTTTGGGGTTAACACTACCAATCCATCTCAGTGTCACCGATGTGTTCAAGAGAAGTCATTCAGAGAATTCACCATCCAGTTAATGCCTCATCCACTGCAATACCTTCACCCTCCATTTCTCATGATTGCCATTCCTGAACCTTATATCATCAGATCATTTTCACCTCCAGAAAATCATTTGCTTCATTTCATGTTGTAGATGTGGGATACATTAAGGCCCTCCTACGATGGGTCACTTCTTGTCGACATCAGCTCATTATCCAAGAAGTTGACTTAGAAACAACCCTTTCAGTACTTTGAAGCTTGCATGCCTCAATGGCAAATTTCTCACTTCCGGCGACAGGTTTACATCAATGGCCTTCGACCGAAAGATTTTTGCATGGTGTTTGACATCGGATAATATATTCACACCACATGAATTGTACTGTAGTACCTTGAGGGTCATTATCATTATTGGTGATTCCTCTCGTGCCTGATAACAGCTTACATTATTGGCTGGTGATCAGGCGATGTCTTTCCATGTTTGACTTCAGGACATCTTTTCACGTGGATCAACTTGTACATTGGACGAAGATTCAGCAAGTTTGAAGACCCCAGATCTAGTTTCATCCATCCGGACCGATATATTTAGGGATATCAAATGTAAATAGAAGCTGCACATATAGTCATCTAAGCCAGGAAAGATGACTCTTCATATGAAGAATCACCAGTCTGCAACTGCAGACGATTATCTGTCCTATGTACACAAAAATGAATTTATAAAGCTGAGCATGGGAATGATCGCCTCAGCTAGATCATGAAAATAATATGATTATGATGTATTTTATTGTATCTTATACAGGTCACCTTCCAGTTCGAATACCTTGGATCCTCATGATAAAGCATTTCACCCGACATCAAAATATTTACGACTTCATGCTTTAGGGGGCAATTGTTATAGACATATTTGGGCACTGCAACCCCAATCTTATATGTCAATAAACCAAGGGCTTTTTAATCCCTAAAAGTGTTGTTTCATACCCTAAAGGATCATGGTCAACTGATTACATCATTCCCCAAAAGTTCCACCTGAAAAACCACTCAGCACTGGCCAAAATTGGACCACACTGACTGCTCCACTGTCAGGGTGTGATGCATACTGACTTCTACACTAGCCAAGTGTGATGCATACTGAAGAAGCCTTCTGTAGGGTGCAATGAGTGAGGATGGACAAATGTCCAAGACAGTTTGCTAAGTGGATGCTCATGGAATCTTCCAGAAACTTCTCCTATGACACTTGCCTCTCTGAATTTGCCTAGGGATGAGTAAGAGATCCAAAAAATCTCTAAGTGGAACCAAGAACAACAAGTGGAATGACACTAATAAAAAAACCTAGAGATGGATCACACCCTTGTAGACATCTATAAATGGATCCCTCATTTGAGAGATCCAGAGGCTGGAATTTGGTAATTTGTAAGGAAGTGCTGATAGTTTGTCTTTGAGAAAAGGCATTGTATTGTTGGGTGATCTTACTTTTCATGAGGTGAAGAGGGCTTTGATGTTGGGAGGATGATTCTAGATCAGACAGCTGGGTTGTAATTCTCCCTTCTATTTTAATAAATTTCTTTGAGTTTTCCTCCATACAATTGTGTATTT
>APFE031278869.1:0-43857 GCA_000404065.3 Pinus taeda
ACGGAATGGTTTGTGTCACTCATTCCCCTCGTGCTTGGCACTGCTGGTTCAGGTCTATTCATAAAAACAAAGCTTCAAAGGTCATTTACAGTCATGTTTTAAATTTTAGGTCTTAGGTCTAGGGTTGAGTCATTTTGTTTTGCATTGCAAAGTCTAAGAAGACCAGCAGGCTAGAGGGATGTCTTTGATAGATGGTCACTTCAATAATTTTCATCATTGTACAGATAAATTAGGACTTCTCTTCAAAACTCTGTTTTGAAGATAAGTCGTCATCTCATTTTTGTAAAAAAAATTTCAAAATTTCGGTTCTTGAAATCTCCAAGCGTAGCATTGGTCTCCTTTGCCAGATCATATCACAGCCATCCCTGCAAAAAATCAACAAAGAACATTAGTCCAAACCTCAGCAAATTATTAAAAATAAAAAAACAATGTTCTATTTAAAGACCAAAAGTGAAAAGTGTCAAACCTTACAAAGTGGGTTTTTGAATCAATTTAATTCAAAAGAGATATTTTGTTGGGTTATAAATAGGGATAACAAGTTCATTTGCACCCAAATTCCCAAAGCAACATCGTGCCTAAGCATTTGAAGGCCAAAACCACGAATTGCATGCTGGTGGACAGTGTTGGAGGGTGCGCTACGCATTGAAGCTGTGCGCTACACACTGGGCAGTGTGCTACGCATTGGGCGAGCGCGGCCTTTGTAAAAATACATAGGCTCTCTGCATCAGGCCATGCGCTATGCACTAGGATAGCGCGCTACGCACTCAGTCCAACACATATTTATGCGCCCAGATCGTGTCTAATTGCCTCCAAAGCTGCAAGTAGGTGTTCTATAACTGATTCAATCAATTTGATATTGTTTATAGTGTGTTTGAAGAGAGGAGGTGACGTGTTGGGTATAAGAAATCGAATGAAACCCTAGGCCCCTATCAAAATCCTTTTTAAGGGTATTAAAGGACATATGGGTAATTGGTGAAGATTTTTTTGCCTTTCCTTGTTGAAACATAGCTCCATGCCCATTTGAAAGCTTTGAGCCAACATCACTTCATACCCTTGTCCATTTGTCAAACTGTCCTTGTGACTGTTTTATGCCCAAATACACCAAACAGAATGTCCATTATGGAATAAGTCTTATGATGTTTCGGTTGGCTTCTTGAGTATGTACTGAAATTGTGATTTCACCACACCTACAACATACATATTGCAGACCTCCTATTGCAGATATTGTGTTTTCAAAGCCATGTCAGACACAGAGTCAGTGTATGAGCAGGAAAATGACAGTGATTCCACAACAGAGGGAAATGTGCCACAAAGGCCTCAGAGAGGTGGAAAAGGTGGTAAACATCTTAGAGAAGAGCCCACTTCTATGGTACAATTGCAGGCTTTCCCACTTGCCATGGATTGTTTTCGCCATCAGTCATGCTATCATTTTTGTGAGCTAGTTTCACAATTTCAGCATCATTGTGAATTAGCTCGCTTGTTTGTTCTCCATTTACATGATGGCCATGTAAACCTCGCCAGAGTTGATTTCATTTTGTCGCCAGAGATTATTGCAGAGGCCAATGGGATACCAAATATCGGGGAGCAATGGAATAAGCATCAGCAGCTAGAGAAATCATATTATGAGCCATATATTAAACCAGGGTATATGAGGCACTTGAGCAGAGTTTTTCCCTTCCACTACCTGAATGATCGGTTTGCACCTTTGATGAAACTCATCATTCGGTATTTCAGTTATGAGGGCAGATTCTCGCGTCTTTATGCATACCATGTCCATTTGTTGATGCATTTTACAAGGGTGCGTCTGATGAACATTCCATACTTTATGTTTCACAACATAGAGAGGATGGTGCCTTTAGTACAAAGGAAGAGCCCAACACATCAACATAGGAGCATATATCATTATGCATTGATCAAGATCGTGGTGATTCATTAGTTGGCATAGCAGGGCATTACATGGGAGGATTTTATTTCTCGTGACTTCTTCACAGCACCTCAGCCACCTCCCGAGATAGTTCATGATGAGGGAGGGCCTTCACAGCAGTTTGACATTCCTGAGACCGAGCATGTCAATGCTCCAGTGTATATGACATATTAGCGAGGCCACAGGGCCTTATTTGCATCTACACGACGAGTACTATCTCCACCCAGGGTGGAAGGGGTCTCGTTGACTTCATCAGCACAGCGAGTATTATCTCCACATCATGTGGAAGGGGTCTTGCCTTCTTCTTCAGCACAGGTACAGATCCAGGACAGGGGCAAGAGGCCCATGTTTGATGAGGGTCCTTCAGGAGGCCAGGACACGGATATCATTGATGTTGATGCTAGCTCTCCTAGCTCAGAGCTAAAGGAGATCATCTGAGAGCAAAGGGCTGAGAATGAGTCGCTGCAAAAGAAATTGCAGATGGCTAAGTGGGTGATCAACTACTTGGATCAGCGCAACAAACAGTTGGAAGATGAGCATACACTTTATGAGCTGCGGAAAATCCGGGAAGACCGAGAATTGGCCCGAAAGAGACCCGGTGATTTGACACCTATTGATTGAGAATCAATGCTCACATCAGCTATCATGAGCATTGATTAGTACAAAGGAAGAGCCCAACACATCAGCATAGGAGCATATATCATTATGCATTGATCAAGATCGTGGTGATTCATCAGTTGGCACAGCAGGGCATTACATGGGAGGATTTTATTTCTCGTGACTTCTTCACAGCGCCTCAACCACCACCAGAGATAGTTCATGATGAGGGAGGGCCTTCACAGTAGTTTGACATTCCTGAGACCGAGCATGTAGATGCTCCAGCATATGTGACATATCAGCGAGGCCACAGGGCCTTATTTGCATCTGCACGACGAGTACTATCTCCACCTGGGGTGGAAGGGGTCTCGTTGACTTCATCAGCACAACGAGTATTATCTCCACATCATGTGGAAGGGCTCTCGCCTCCGTCTTCAGTACAGGTAAAGATTCAGGATAGGGGCAAGAGACCCATGGTTGATGAGGGTCCTTCAGGAGGTTAGGACATGGGTATCATTGATGTCGATGCTAGCTCTCCTAACTCGGAGCTAAAGGAGATCATCCGAGAGCAAAGGGCTGAGAATGAGTCGCTGCAAAAGAAATTGCAGATGGCTAAGTGGGTGATCAACTACTTGGAGCAGCGCAACAAACAGCTGGAAGATGAGCATACACTTTATGAGTTGCGGAAGATCCGGGAAGACCGAGAATTGGCCCGAAGGAGACCCGGTGATTTGACACCTATTGATCGAGAATCAATGCTCATATGGGTAAACACTCATTTGGAGAAGTTATTGGTGAAGGAAAACAGAGACAAGGACATGCTTCGTCATATGAAAATGCACTATTGGGCTCGCATGCATGTTTGCAAAGCGAAAATGAAGATCCTTAAGAGGCATTTGAGCAAAGCGCTAAAACGACGGAAAAGGCCCGATCCACTTCGAGTTTTGGCCAAGGCTTCGTTAGTTGGGCATGATACATGATGGAGGGTCTTCACTCCGAATTTGGGCAAATTCGGAGAAAATTTTTCCGTTTTGAAATTTTTGGCTTGCAAAACAGGTTTTTTGGCTCGACGCGTAGTGCGCAGCGCGCTACCTGTAAGATTGGGAGGTCCAAATCACAAATGGCTTGTAGTTTTTTATTTTTCATGATGAATTATACATTATCAGCTATTTCCAAAGCATTTCATCAAGTTCTGGGTGACCAAAAGGCTCAAAAACATCATGAAAATCACCTTTCTGCCACCTTTTCAAACAGCAGGAAGTACCTCTGTGAGAATACAGTTTTGAGGGGGAAAATGAGCTTCAAACTGAAAACTTCCACTTGGGTTGGAAATTAGACATCTAGGGCTTTCCAACGAGCTATCATGATCTCAATTTGGATGTCGATAAGTGCCCCAAAAACAGGCTCAAATGTGCGTTATGCATAGGGATCAGGGGCGCTACGCATATAGTTTTTGGTCCAGTTTTCGCTTTCCAGCTCAGGAAATGAAGCTAGTTTGACCAGTTTTGACTTGTGATGTGATTTTTCATCCCTCTTGATGTAATTGATGAAACATTATGCTATTTTGGACTTACTTTTACCTATTCTAGATGATTCATTCACAAAATAGCAAAAATTTAATGAATGGATGGGTTTCCTAGCTTATAGAGGCAAGTTGTTTTGAGTAACTTTTGACTGCCTAGATTGTAGTGCTTTGTTTAGAATTGGTTGAAACAGCTCCTAGGATGATGAGCTCGACCCCTAGAGGCAAGGGAATGTGTTGGATTGCCTATATTATGTATTTTCTTAGTCATTTTCAGGGTTGGACTCTTGGGAATGGTTTGATACACTATTGTACTTATTTTATCTGCATTTTTGGCAAAGGAAAGACCAGAGTTTTGCAGCACTATTTGGGATTCATGTGGCTTTATGTGTTGATGGTGTGTTTCTTTCAGTACTTGTAAGTTGTTTATGTGTACCGCTTTCCTTCTTTAATCTTCTGCAATTGAACAAAAGAAGTGTTAAGGTAGAATCCATAAATTTGCTATGCTCTGCCTTTAAATTTGTTTAATTTTCCATGTTTTCATCTGTTTAGGGAGAATCCTTGAATGTTTCTTGCTCTCCTTAACCTCTCACCAGTCATATCTATTCATTCAATCACTTTAAAGGCATCAAAACAATCCCCTATCTTGCCCCAAGTAGACCTCTGCAAAAACTGTGCCTCATTCCCGCACCCAAAATTGCCTTTCCCTTGAATTCAACAAAACCTTAAAAAATCAATTTCAAAGTCTTTGTACTTCATACCTAGCCTAAAATTAGTCATCAATTTAGTCATCTTGAGCCTCATTGATTACCTTTTGCCGGGATTGACTCGGAGAGAGCCCTCTCCTGCCCTCGTAGGGCTAGCTACGAGGCTGAGCGTGGTTTGATGTAGCCTCGAGTTTTACCTTATTTCAGCCTAAGGTAGATTTGAGCGCTAACATAGTCTCTCCTATCCTCGTAGGGCTAGCTACGAGGCTGAGCATGGTTTGATGTAGCCTCAAGTTTTACCTTATTTCAACCTAAGGTAGATTTGAGCGCTAACAGGTTCCACTAGACCCTGCAGAAGGACCGTGCTATACTGAACTGGTCCATGATTATGAAAGTGATGATGATTTAGACCCGATTTACAAGATAATGACGCAAGATTAAGATTGGGTGAATTCGACAGTAGATGGACGGATTGAATGGGACCATGAAAGTTCCTACACATCAGATTCAGACAAAGAACTAGAGCACTGGCATAATCAATTGCATGAAGTCTCTACGTTGTGTTGTAATATGATGACCAAGTCATTGCATTGTGTATCATCAAAGGTAAGATATATGCCTTACTATGATGACTTAACTGATGTTGATCACTTTTTGGATGCATTTGAGAGAGAAGTGCCAGAGAAACATCGTTTCTAGGCCCTTGAATGGGCGCTGCGCACTACACCTGTGAGATCGTTAGGTACACAAAAGGATAGTTTTGATGATTTGCGCATATACAAAAAAATGATGGGAGTGTGGTTTGGTCACCCACAAGTGCAGCTAACTGAAAGTATGATGGGAGAAATGATCAACGTGACCATTTGGCCAAACTGACTGAAGTGTATGGAGCAAAGCCTCAACCAGATGTTGGGTCGATAGTTTTTTATTATTATTATCACTCTTTAATGCCTATTTCATCCATTTCTACCATTATTTATCACATCATTTATCATATTTTATCATATGATTCCATTTTATAATTATTTATGCTCTTATGGATAAATATTATTTCTTCTCCTTTATTTTTAATAAATTAATGATTACTATGCATGATTTTACCAATGATGGTTTATTAATAAATTTGTTGAAACATCACTCACCATTTTAGCCTCCAAGATATTTTCCAGATTGTAGATTTGATCTCCAGCTCATCATTAAATATTCCAACTCAGAAATTCGTTGGAATAAGAAGTGACAATTTTTCATTGGACGTTTCGGGCAAATGGAGAAGAATCTGGAAAATCCAAAACATGGGTTTTGTTCAAAACGAACCTAATTAGTTTTACAAATGTACATTTTTCCCAAATTAGTTCTATATTAAGAGAAACGAAAGGTTCTCTGAAGCCAATTTTCTTAGATTCACTGTTGTGGTTGTTTTCCAAATTATCTCAGTGGCAATACCAAATTCGACCTATTCCTGTTGAATGTTGATGGAAAGATATTTCAGATATGATCTTGCTGATCAATTTGTTGTGAACAATCCAATTTTGTTATGGGAATCATTTTGTGATCATCTCTATTGTAACTTCTCCCTGCTCTCTATGTATTTAAATGAAAACAAAGATCAAAGAAGGGGATAATGAGAGATAGAGATAGATAGGATATGATACGATAGGAGGAGAGGGGCTAATGGAGAGATTTAGCTTTTCACTTGGGACCTCAATTGTAATTTCAATATATAGAATGTGATTCTGAAGGAGATCTTATTGTAATGACAAGTGAATTTGATGATTAATATATAACTTGCATTGTTGTTCATCTAGATATTCTGAAGTAGCTCGATAGTATTCGCTGGTGGCTAGGGCCTGGTCTCTAGTGGATCTTACTGCTATTCCCTATTTGATACTTTTCCATTTCTTGTAAGATTATTCTGTTTTATATCTTTGCATTTCCTGTGAGTTTATTCTATTTGATATCTTTTAATTTCCTATGAGTTTACATTGTAGTTAGTTTACTTTCCTTTATTATGATCTCATGTACTTTGCAACTTTGTCATTTGATTTCATTTATGCCCACTGCAGATTGAATTAATTATCAGTTAAGACATTGATTCCCATTGATTACGATAAGAGTATGAATAGTATAGAGTCAGCTGAAAGAGATTGGTTAATGCTACTAAACTCTCAGTTGATGTTATTTCCATTCACATTGCTTAAAGTAGAACAGAGTGTGATTAATGTAGATCCAGCTGAAAGATCTTAGTTACTGCTACAGTGCTCTCGGTTGATGTTATTCCCATTTGAATTGCTTGCTTAAGATTGGATTATGGTTTTGCTTGAGAATAAGTCCTGATACTTAGATGTATTATTTCCTTTAAAATTTACAACTTGAGATTTATGATTGCATCCATTTACTCTTATATTGAATTTAATAGATTATCTTAAATCATTACCCTCTAGATTTATAGCTTGCACATATTGTGTACACTCTTGAAACAAAAAGACTTACCCAGGTTGATAATTAATGTGAGGCAATTAGGAGTTTTAAAAGACACCTTTTAGCACCCAACACCGGAGTGGGTACATTTGTTTTTTCATACTTTGGATGTTATACCGATGGATGAGTACTTGGAGACGAAACTCTTCCATGGCACTGAAGAATGGGATGTTTTTCACCAAGGATTTTTGATGACATTCAACTTTGAGGATGGGATTGAATGTATCGATGAAGCGTTGCAGGAGGCTAAGGCAACAATCTTTAGGATATCACAAGATCCTCTAGATTTGATTAAACCTAATTAGACTACCCAGTTGAGCCATGCGCTGGAATTTTACAATGTAATAGCAGAAGAAGAAGATGAAGACCTGAGGAAGATTAATATTCTAGAGACTAAAGGTCACCGTGAAGTTGAGGGACTGCAACTAAAGAACCCAGACATAATCGAGTGGCTCAAAACTAGACAGGTGAACATTGCATAGAAGTAGAGCCGAAGTTTACAAAGATTGGCGACTACTGGGACGATGTGATAGTAGATAAGGTCGCCAAACTACTCCACGAATATTAGGATTTGTTCCCCATGAATTTTTTAGGTCTGAAAGGGATGATAGACGACTTGGGTGTCATGAAGATCACTCTAAAACAGGACAATTGAATGTAGGACCGGATCATCTTTAGCGCATTGAAACTGGAGAAGAACCTACTAATTTGGAGGAAGGCCTGCTTGATGCAAATCTCTTTGCAGTGCATGTCACAGACAGTCACTTTGAAGATATTATACACATCCTGATGATAGGAATGGCCCTGGAAGGATATATAAGTCAACAAAAGAAGGAACTGGTGGTGTGTGCGACAAAATTTTATGTCACTGCAAAGCACCTGTACAAAATGGGATCAGATGAAATATTGCGACGTTATGTGTCAGATTTTGAATGAAAAAACATCCTCACTAAGGCTTATGGTGGAGCCACGAGAGGTCATTATGTGGGAAAAGCAACAACACAAAAGATTCTATGCTCTGGGTTGTGGTGGCCCACAATGCACAAGGATTCAAAAGTGTATTGTAGGGAATGCGATGCATGCCAAAGGACTGGAAGAATCTCATGGAGGGATGAGAAGCCGCTGAATCCACAGATATCATTACAACCCTTCACGAAGTGCGTGATTGAATTTGTGGGACCAATTTAGCCTCCAGGAAAGAAGACAGGTGAGTGGTACATCATCACCGCGGTGGAGTACTTAACCATATGGGTGGAGGCGTAACCTATGAAGGGCTGTACAAACATGACAACAACAAAATTCATCTTCAAGTATGTGCTGACAAGGTTTGGTTGTCTAAAAATTTTAATGAGCGATCACGGAACACATTTTCTTAATGAGATGGTTAGCACAATGACGAAGGAATTTCAGGTTGACCATCAGAAGAGCACGCCATATCACCCACAGTCTAATGGGATGATGGAAGCATTTAATAAAAAATTGAAGAGCGCGCTAACAAGGTTTGCAATGCTCAAAGAAATCACTGGGATGTGCACATACCCACGGTGCTATGGGCTTATAGAACAACTTGCAAGAAGTTGATTGGAAAAATGTCGTTCAGGCTGGTTTATGGTGTAGAAGCTATGATGCCGATGGAGTACATTGTACATAGTCTGCGCATATCAGAATTCATAGGAATGGTGGATCATGGAGCCTTGGAGGAGAGGCTCGCGTAGCTAACAGATCTTGAAGAGGATAGATTTCTAGTTGGATTCCATCAACAAGTTCAAAAGAAGCGCGAAAAGGTATGGCATGATCAACACATAAAACTGTGCAACTTCAAGGTAAATGATTTAGTTTTATTATATGATAGCAAGTTTGATAAATTTATAGGAAAATTTAGGATGCATTGGCTGGGGCCATATGTCATCAAGGAGATTACCGACAATGGAGCAGTTCAGTTGGTAAAATTAAATGGAGAACCCTTCCTAGGAAAGGTGAATGGTTGTTGATTGAAGCCATACACCGGTCATCTGACTAGATGACTACATGATGGAAGCATAGTCTTAGTGCTCCAGGCAGCTGAAAGGATGCACAAGACTATAAACTACACTGCCCAGGTTGTAGAGTTGTGCAACTGGGGTACTACGCGAAACAAAGGAATGTCACGGTGTCAGCAAAAGCGCGAGGGGAGTTGCACTATTAAAGGACAGACCACGCAGGGCAACCAGAAAGTAACCATTATGGTCACTATTCATGATTTGACAGTGGGAAAATGGCTAAATGGAGCGGGGGGTGGAATTTAAGTCAGAATTTAAGGGCAATATCTTTGAAATATGCCGCCAATCTAGCATTTATGAATGAATTTTGGGGGGAATGGTCGGATTTGAATTTGAAAATGCCTATAGATTATAGATGGTTGCCAAGCAAGAAACACTTGGAACTTTGAGAATTAAGGTGTTGAGCTCTCAGGTGTGTATGAACTGTGAGAAATTTGAAGCTTTGATAGCGAGTTTAGCATTTGAGAGGTTGCTGAAGGAAACATATGAGTTTTTTACTAGCATCATGTCAGCACCTGCAGAAACTGTGAGTGCTGGAGAAGCAATGGCAGCTGAGGGAGTTGCCCTGAAGGTAGAAATGGCTGCTGAGGAAGCTTCCCCAGAGATAGAAAGTGTTGAAGTACCTGTAGAGGTACCCAAATCACTGAGGTCACTCAGGTCGAGGCCTATGTCAACTAAAGAGGGTCCGAAAACAAAGAAATATAAGCAGAAAGCGACACCGCCGGTGTGTGTGTCACCTAAAAAACACCTGCAGAAGGAAAATCCCACAGCACAGGAGAAGGGCAAGGTCCACTCCACCAAAGGTTAAAGAGTAGTCCATAGCCATTGTCAAAGATGCAATAGCAACTGTAGATGTCGCAGTGAAGGATTGCATTGTGCTCTTCGAGCAGTCGCTCGAACTAGTCACCAACCTACAGGAGGATCCCAATGTGTAGAGGCTGGAAATAGAGGCATGGGAGATGCAGCAAAGGTATGATGAGGTTAAAGTGATGGTGCACACCATCACTATTACACAAAGGTTAGCAAAGCTGCAAGAAGTGAAACCATTAAAGGAATAGGTGGATGCAACTTAGTGCAAGGAGGTAGACTGAAGGCTAGATTGGGGCCTTGGCTAGAGGAAGCCTATGTACTCACTACCTCCATTGAAGGGAAATTGGCCAGTCTGTAGGTGACATAGCAAAAAATGCAGGCATATAGCGTAGGGCCAATGATGGAGCAGTTGGTTGAGCAAGTGAAGCATGCGGCAACGCAGTGCACCGCCGAAGTCACAGGGGTACAAGTGGAGCTAGGAGGTCTTCGTGACAAGATCTCCGCACCAGAAAAGTGACTCGATGGCGAGTCACCAGATTTGTGTTGGGGGCTTGCTAGGAATGGGTCTCCTAGGGTCAATTTTGGGGTTAAAAGCCCATGTTTTGGGGCTAAAGGCCCAAGTTTTTGTGTAAATAATGTAAAGTCTCTGCATTTTGTCACCACAGAGTGCGAAGATTTAAGCATTCAAAAAGGGTTTCCGCCCTTAGTTTAGATAGTTTGTGTCGGCTTGATGAGATCTTCCCTTGGTTTGCGGGCCATGGGAATGTATAAAAAGGGAGTCTTAGAAGAGTATAAGGCAAGTTTTTGGTAGATTTCTAAGTAATTTTTTGGGTCTGTGAGAGCTAAGAGCGAAGATTCTTAGCATAGGAAGAGGCTTTGTAGCTGAGTGCATAGAGGCCTAGGGTAGATGTCCGCAGTTAAGTGCGTGGACCCTTGCGACTGTGTGCGAAGGGAAGTTAGAGTCTGTACTGAATATCTGGACCATCAATCAAGATAATTATTCTGGGGATATTTGTGTATGATTTTTTTTTACTTCTGTTATGAATATTGCGATTATGTTATGTTGAATATTGGGTTTATGAATTAATGCTATATTGATACATGAATCTATGTACTTTACCTTGTCATATGAACGCAAGTAAGAATCTCTGTTTACGCATGATAATCATAATGCATGTTGAGGTTAACCAATACTTAAGCTAATCAAGGTAGACATAGAATTAAGGATAATTACAGAGGCATGTAAGCATCTGAATTGGCTATTTAGGGTCTGCGAAGGACGATAGGAGACTTTCGCGGAGGTTTCAAGGACGAATAAGATAAGTACATTGATAAGCCCTAAAGGGCTTATTGATCTACTCGAAGGTAGAGTGAAGGTCTAAAAATGACATCACAACCATATCAGGGTGTGGAAACCTAGTTCATGCATCCCCCCATACTACTTCAGGTGAGACTTTAGTCCGCATTCCATGGATTGATGCCAAAAGGGCTAGAAATGTAGAGATTTGCTTGGCTACTTAACGTTGAGCCTGGGTTAGGGCCCATCAAGCCAACACCTTAGGGGAACTACTTAGTACGGATTATGGTACATACGGAAAGAGGCAGTGAAGCTTCAAGAATTTACCGATTCAGATTGGATAGGGAGTCCATTCGACAGGAAGACCACATCGAGAGGGATCTTCAGTATTGGGTCAACGACAGTGTCTTGGTACACCAGGAATCATAGATCGTTTCACTCAGTTTGAAAAAGGCAACGTAAATGGCTGCGAGTCAAGAAAAATGTGAGGCCATTTAGATGAGGAAGATCTTGCTTGGTTTGTTTGGTCAGTAGATGGATCCAACTATGATTTATTGCAATAATTAAAGTTGTATCAAACTCTCCGAAAGTCCAATTTTTCATGATTGGTCCAAGCACATTGATATCCGATATGATCATCTCAGAGATGCAGATTATGTTGTTAGAGTACATTCCCACAAAGGAGAAATATGTTGACATTTTGACAAAGGCATTGTCCAAATGTAAATTTGAGTTTCACAGAGACAGGATCGAGGTAGCTGATAATCCCTTTCTTGTTGAGAGGGAGTGTTGAGAAATGACAACAAAAAATTCTAGTTTAATTTGTCCTTGAATTAAACTGAGAATTAAAATTGAATTCTATTCCAATAACAACTTATAAATAGTTAATTAAGTTTAATTAACTTAGGAATTTTGACTTGGAAGTCTTTCTATAGTCATGTATATGTTCTCCCTATGTTTTAGGGGTCCAGTATGAGTTTAAATTGAGTTGGAAATTAGGTCACTCAGTTTACTAAGTTAAGTTCAATTAAATTAGTTCCAAACTTTTTAAGGAACTAATAGAGAGTTAACAGTCAGTTGGTGCACTGGTGCATCCACAAGTGTTACTCCAGTTAACTGAATATTCCATCATCAAAAACTCATGCATGTTAGTTCATAGAAAGACCCAGTTGAGACCAAAGTGAAGGGACAATGTAATATTAATTGTATGATTTATTGAGTTGTAAATATCATGCATGCAATCAGAGAAGTACCTAATTTTGGATTGCACAATTATGGATGAGGAATTTCCCTTTAAATATGGGCTATTTATCCTAGAAATTATGCAAGAGATTATAGGCTTGGAGAGCTTCAGAATTGGCTAAGTGTTGGCCAAGAGATAGTTTGTGAGTTAAGAGAGTTGAGCATACTTGTCCAGAATTGTTCTAGTGAGAACAAGATTTGTATCTTCACTCATATTTCTGATATATGCAATACAAATAGCGGAGTTTTGAGTAGCGTATTTCCCTAGATATATCTTCTGTTATGTGCCATTGATTTATCTTCTTCTTGTTCATATTATTTTCATTGATCTACTAGCTTCCACTGGTTGAAAGTAGAAGTAGATTCTTGTCATGTACTTTAGTAAACTGCATGAACTTGTGAATCTATAGGGTTTTCTACATGTGGAGGCATAAGCCTCTAGATTCCCCCAAGGGTGGAGGTATCAACCTTTGGATTCCCTTGTTGCTAATTTGATGGAGGAGGCATAAACCTCTGGATTCCCTTAAGGTTGGAGGTATCAACCTTTGGATTTCTTTGTTGTTGATTTGAGGGTGGAGACATAAGCATTTGGATTCCCTTAAGAGTGGAGGTATCAACCTCTTGATTCCCTTGCTGTTGATTTGAGGGTGGAGGCATAAGCCTATGGAATCCCTTGAGGGTGGAGGCATCAACCTCTGGATTTCCTTGTTACTGATTTGGGGGTGGAGGCATAAGCCTCTAGATTCCATTGAGGGTGGAGGTATCAACCTCTAGATTACCTTGCTGCTAATTTGAGGGTGGAGACATAAACATTTAGATTTCCTCGAGGGTGGAGGTATCAACCTTTGGATTTCCTTGCTACTAATTTGATGGTGAAGGCATAAGCCTTTGGATTCCCTTGAGGATGGAGGTTTGAGCCTATCGATTCCCTTGTTTCTGATTGAGGGTGGAGATATAAGCCTATGGATTCCCTTATTGTTGATTGGGGGAGGAGGTGAAAGCCTCTGGATTCCCTTTTTTTGGAAAAGGGTGTAGGTGGGACACCTTTAAGCTCCCTTGATGGACTGATGGAGAAGACAAAAAGTATAATTTAAAACATTACAATTCCTTTATGATGAATCTCATGAGAGATTATATGCCATGTTATAGAAAATCATGGGAATCACTTAGTATGGGTGAATGGAATTGACTACAAGAAAAACAAGCATTAACTTGAATATATCAGAGTGCACAACAAAAGCACCAAGAAGACTACAAGGAGCCACAAAGTGTGGTTGATCCATGGAAATTTTTTCATGTCTATTTAGTTGTTGATTAATCAAATTACATATATACATATATACATATATACATATATACATATATACATATATACATATATACATATAATATATATATATATATATATATATCTATATATATATATATATATATATATATATATATATATATATATATATATATATATATATAGGTATATATTGTGATTGAAACTGAGTTTCATTATAAATATCATAGTGATTTATGTTGGGACTAAGCATGCTTTGCACTATGTTTGATATTAGAACACTGAGGACAGTGTTCCTCCAAGGGGAAGGGGTTTGTGACAGCCCCTTTGGGATAATTCATGTCTTACAAATAATTGTAAATATTTCATGCATTTTGATTATAAACTAAAAGGCTTGAGAATTTGTACAAATATTATAAAGTTTGAGGGAGGATATTTCTTGCGATATGAAGGAGCCTTGACTATTTTCATGACAACCATTGAAGGGCTGGCAGCTATGCCTTAAATGGACTAGTATTATAAATTAATTAAATATGAAAGAAGGACAACATATGCAATGAATTCCTTGGATAATTCCACAAGGAAAAGAGGACAAAACTTAAGAAGTATGGGTTGCATTGGAAAAGAGGATATTTGAAGTCAACTAATAGGAGAGTGGGGTAGGGAATGTAGGTTTTAACCTCGTATAGAAATTACCTGCATATGAGTTCAAAAAACAAAAATAAACAATGGCGAGAGCATCAGACATAAAACATAAAACATACATACATAGAGATTTCCCCTAGATCCCAAAGCGGGACTACTAGATTGATTTTTCATTATATTCCTTTCAATGTTACAATACATATATATAAACGTCGAAGCATCCATAAACCCCAATCCATTAACCCTAGATTAGAACATAATCATAGTTCCCTTGACTTGATCTACAAAATACCATGGGCAAAGAACCGTCATGCCCAAAACCATTTGTGAAAACCACACACAAAACCATAGGTAGGTCGGCCCACCTAATATAGGGTCCCAAAAAAATTTCCTTGGGGCACTACCCTAGACCCCGTAGAGGGGGGCTACCACCCTCCTCAAACCCCTCGACAGGGGGGGCTACCGCCCCCCTGTGACCTTCCCATGTGTGGGGTTAGTAGAGGAAAGAATATAACACACACCCGGGGCCACAAGAAAACTTAGTCATTGGTCTAGCACTACAATGCCTATTGTTTCTCTACACCAAGAGAATTTATCAATGCTTATAGACTTTGTCAATGCATTTGCATTATTCTTCAAAGTGTTCACCTTTACCAACAACACCTTTTTGTGATCCGGATTTAAATAGGAACACAACAAATTACAGGGATAACCATAAATACAAAGATGCAGCAGAAATAATACTTCATTTCATTAATGTAAAATATTGAAACATGCTTACAAACAAAAATGGAAATAAACTAGCTCGGGCAATGGTAGCTTATCCCTTAGGAGAGATGTGGTGGCTACATGCCTCTGAACTATCTTACAATGAGGCTCGAAGGCTTATTTATTGTTGAGAAACAATGGAAAACCCTAAAGATTCAAAAACCTAACCCTAGGATATGAAGCACCAAACTATGGGCCCCGTTTTGGGTAAATTGGTACATCAACTTCCTAGGGTCATAACTTTGGCATACAATTTTTGTTTGATGCGCACAATACCTCATTAGAAAGATCTATCCAAGGACTACAACTTTAGGATGAGAAACATTGGTCCAAGGGCCCATTTCGCTCCTAGATTTCCAAAAAAACATCGTTT
The DNA here is from genome assembly GCA_000404065.3 of Pinus taeda. Classification (NCBI taxonomy): domain Eukaryota; kingdom Viridiplantae; phylum Streptophyta; class Pinopsida; order Pinales; family Pinaceae; genus Pinus; species Pinus taeda. The sequence goes on from APFE031278869.1 coordinate 15,691, forward strand.
AGGGCCTCAAAACGACTCTAGAAGTTCAAGACCTGAAAAACTTCCAAAAATAGTAAATTGTGCTACAAATAAGGAAATGGAAAAATTGAAAGAAACAATGGTGGAGGTCCAAGTGGAATAGGTGGGTGGCCACCAATATCCACCTAGATCATTCCTCCCCCCTTAGGAAGCAATGGTCCCCATTGCGTTAAGTTCCTCCATGAGATGAGGAAACTTCTGTTGAACTTGGTCCCCGGTGAGCCACTTGCCCTAGTGAAGGAGTTGGCCTACTTTGACAACTCGATACAGTTGGATATTCTGCTGGAGAGTGTGCTTGATCTACGTGTCCATGATCTGATCAATTGCGGCTTGTTCCATTCAATCTAGATTTAACTCTGTTGGTGTGAGATGTTCTGCAATGTTAGATGTGTCTAGTAATGGCAGAAAGTATGGCCGAAGGCGGTCCACATTGAACATTGGGTGCAGGCCAAGGAATGGGGGAATACTGAGCTTAAATGCATTATTTCCCACAACCTTGTTAATGGTGTAAGGACCATATCAAAGTGGTCTAAGTTTCCAATAGGCTCTGGTAAGGTGTTCCTTTTTCAAATGCAACCAGAATTTGTCACCCACCTAAAACTTGTGTGGCACCTGATGTTGATCATGTCGCTGCTTGTACTTAGCATTTGATTTCTCCATAATTTCATGGACCTACTGGCAGATATATTGGCAGTGCTCAATGAAGTTGTTTGCCTTATCTGTTTCAGACTGGACATGAGCCGAATTTGCCTAAGTAGCTGCAAATGGCATGGCCACATCAATGGGACGTATTCGCTGGAATCCCAAGCCCACCTGAAAAGGGTTGTGCCCAGTCGAGCTATTGAGAGCCCGGTTATATCTGTGCTAAACATAGGGGAGGCTCTCATAACATGTGTGTGGATGCTTTGAGTTGTACATGTGAAAAATGTGTACGATCATCCTATTCACAACGTCTATCTAGCCATGTGTTTGGGGATGGAAGGCTATGGACTTAGTGAGTTTGGTGTCCAACATCGACCAGAGACTGGACCAAAATGTATTGAGGAACCTATTGTCTTGATCTGAGATGATAGATTGGGGGATACCAAAGTGTACACACACTCATTCAAAGAAGAGTTTAGTAGTGGATTTTGCTGTGATATTCTTCTTGTAGGCCACCATAATGGCCATCTTCGAGAAACTATTGACAACCATAAAAACACAGTCATTTCCATGCTTAGTAGAAGGAAAGCTCGACATGTAATTCACGGAGATGGATTCCCAAGGTCGACTAGGGGTAGGCAGTGGAGTATAGAGGCCTTACTTCTTGATGGTTGGTTTGACAATGGCGTAGGCAGTGTAGGATCTAATGTATTTCCCGACATCTTGTCAAATATTTGGCCAATAGAAATAATTCTATAGTACTACTACCATTTTCTTGACCCTGAAATTCCCAGCAGCCTGACTATAGTGTGCTTCTCAAATCATCTTGGCATGCTCACTTGAAGGAAAACAAAGGTGACCCAGGTGGCATAACGGGCATCCTGGAGGTGAAAATCTGGAACATGCTGACCCTCCAAGAGTGTCTGGTATGTGTGGCTGAATTCAGGGTCACTTTTGTAGAGAAGTGGCCAATCAGAAATTCTTGTGCCCATAAGATTTGAGCATGGTGGTTAATGCCATGATCGGTGGTCGACTGAGGCAATATGCAACATTATTGGTGTTTCTCTTCTTATACTTTATATTCAAATAGAACTGGTGTAGGTATGTGCACCACTTCTGGTGGTGATCATTCAGCAACTTCCCTTGCGTTTGTATGAATTGTAGGGGCCGGTGGTCTGTGTGGATGACCGTTTTGACCCCCAAAATGTAATTCTTCCATTGTCAGCAGATTTGCACAATGGAATACATCTCTTTCTCATAAGTGAGATACTTCCAGACTGTGTCTGAAAATGTCTCACTGTGATATGCCACTGTATGCTTGTGTTGAGTAAGGACTGCCCCAATAGCATAGCCAGAGGCATCTGTCTCGATCTCAAATGGTTGTTGCAAGTCTGGTAATGCGAGCACTAGTGCTGAGTAGAGGCGATGTTTCAACTCTGTGAATGCCTTTTGTTGAGATTCAGACCAAAAGAATTTTTCTTTTGCTCCTCCCTTGGTGACTTGACTCAAGGGCCAAGTAATATGAGAAAATCCCAACATGAACTTGTGGTAGAAGTTGGCAAGACCCAGAAAGCTGTGGAGCATTGTCAAAGTGGTTGGAGATGACCAATCCCGAATGAATTGGATCTTGGATGGACCCAAATTCACCCCCCATTCATTAATAATGTATCCCAGATACTGAACTTGGGTCATGCCAAAAGTGCATTTCTTCAAATTGGCACATAACTTGTGTTGCCACAGTGTTTGGAGAACCTATCGGATGTGGTGGAGGTGCTCTTACCAACTTTGGCTGAAGATTAGGATGTCATCCAAGTATAACACTACAAATGAGTTGGTGAATGGCCACAAGATGTCATCCATTAGCCTCATGAAGGTTGCAGGAGCATTCGTTAACCCAAAAGGTATAACCAACCATTCGAGAAGGCCCTCCTTGGCTTTGAAGGCAGCCTTCTACACATTAGAGAGTTCGATTGGTACCTAGTGATATCTTGATTTCAGACCGATCTTGCTGAAATATTTTTGCCCCTTTGATTGGTCCAGAAGGTCATCAATCCATGGTATAAGCTACCTATTTCGTACAGTGATCTTGTTTAGTGCCTAATAGTCAATACAGAGTCTCCAAGTCCCATCCTTCTTCTATACCAACACGATCGGGCTCCTACAGGGTGATGAACTCGATCAGATGTGACCTTTCTACAGTAGCTCTTGAATCTACCTCTTGATTTCATCGTTCTCCAAAATAGAGCATTGATAGATTGGTCCATTGGGAAACGACACACCTAGGATCATATTGATGGAGTGCTTGACCTGACAGTGCAGAGGAACCCCTACAGGGGAGGTGAAGATGTCCTCGTACTCCTCCACAACCTTATCCATCTGTAGTTGTCATGCATAGGGGCCCTATCTGGAGGTCGTGGCCACTATATTCTTCTTTCCTTGAGGGTGTATCATTAGGAAAACCAATTTCCCAGTTTTGGAAATGAGCTTACTGCATTGTTTTGTAGTAACCAAAGAGATGGCGGTAGGCGATGCTACCTCTGTATCCTATACAAATTATTTACCAAAGTAAAAATAACAGCACGAGGCCTTGACTCATACATAGCATATCGCTTCCACAAGTATGGTTGGCCTAATAATACATTGCAAACATCAAGGGGATTAAAATCACACAATACCTCATCCGTGAAGGGCTTAATGTTGTATGGAAGGCGACACAGCTGGCTCATGTGAAGATCCTATCCTTGGTGAAGCCACCCGATGGTGTATGGTTGTGGATTTGATGTGGTTGGTAAGCCCAGTTGCTTCATGATATCTACCAAAGTGAGGTTCTTTTGGCTCCCACTATCAATAATGAACTGTAGTGGCGAGCTCTTTACCCACATCGGGAATGGAAGAAGCTCTCCTCCTCCTTTGGATCTTTGGTTTCCTCCTAGATCTTCGTGGTGGCAATGATGGCGTTGGGCTCCACATCGATAACCTGCATCCCTTTGTCATTCTCCTTATTTGGTTCTGACTCAGAGTCATAAAATGCATCTGATTCTGAAGACTTTAGTTCAGCCACCAATGACTACCTGGCCCGACAGTCACTTGTGTTGTGAGTGGAGCTCTTATGGAACTCACACCACTTTCCAGTGTCCTTCTTCAGCTTCGTGGTGTTGTTCTTTGCTTGTGACTTTAGCGAGTTGTCTTGGACCACCCCACCTTGGATTTTGATATGAAAATGGGCACTAAAGGTTTCTTGTGAGCTTACAAGAACCTCTCCCACTTCCAAAGCTTAAATATTCCCAAAATTTATTAATTAACTAATGCGGAATTAATAATGTGCTTGAACGTAGGTGCATGCTTATATTTGTTTTAAAAACCATTATGTGTTGTAAGTTCACTTTCTTACGCTAGTATAAAATATATATGACAATAAGTAAAGCAACTAATAAGCAACACACACATAGCAGCAAGATGCAACAATAAAATAAAACACATAACAACAATATTAATTTGGAGTTTACCCAAAACTCTTGGGCTACGTCTCCTTGAGCTCTATTCAACTCGATTAGGCTCTCTGGGATTATGGCAGCAGTTATTTTACAAGCTCCATGCTCAACTCCACTGGTTTACATAGAACACAATGGGCTTAGAACACCATCTCACCACTGGCTCTGAAGCTCTCAGGCTTTCTAGCTCTGGCTCTGTCTCGTGGCTCTGCCTTCTACTTTTTTCTCTGTCTTAGCCACTGTATGGATTTTAAGCCTATCAGCGCTTGTCTGTTCATCTCCCCCTTCGGGTTCTCTGGCTCTCGGCCATTTCTTCGTTCAAGTCACTTTTGAGTGTTAAACAATCATTGTAGAACGCTCTTAGTTATGGTGGCCACCTGTTTTTTTTAACGAAAAGGACCACTAGCATGGTCGAAATCCTCAGGAAAACGTTTCTCTGTTTACGCAGAGAAATACACTAAAAGCAGTGAAAAATCCACCAAGACAAACTTCAAAAAAATATCAAGTCCGACCTATAATCCCATCGGGTCCATTTTTATATCACTATCGCAAGTCACAAGTCACAGTTTCCTTTGTATTTTCGTTTTATAACTGAAAAACCCCAAATACATAGAAAAGCCTGACAAATGGATCTATATTGGAACTCAAAATATATCAATTCGCATCCATAAACCCTTTCACGTCCGGCTTTATCAAATGTCGCATATCTTCCCCGATCCCCGATCTTCGATCGGCCTTATCGGCTATCGGTGCATCGGCGTATCGCATGTCACAAGGTCTCAAGTCCCTGGTAACTCCTCCCTTTGGCCATGTTGCGATGCAATTAGATCTCAGCCGTTGGTCCTCCGCCACCAGATCAACAGCTGAGATCTTCCCTGCTTAAACAAAGCTGATAAATAGTGCTCTATCGTTGATCTATGTGTAGTACATCCAACGGTCCGCGTTGATTTCAGGCGGACAACTTGCTCGACTCTTAATGATTTTTACGAACCCGATGGAGTTTATAAACTCCCAATCCATAAAAGTTCGGGGCCGCTCCCTGTGTTAATGCTCGATTATCTTTGCGCCTGATATCCGTCGGATGATGTAATCTCTAGATCCTACGGCCGGTAGGTACCCAACATGCAAACGGTTTAACTGTTGTTTGATGTAATACGGTGGTTGATCTGGACCATTGATCTATGTGTTTGATCAATGACCCTCATTAACTCACGCCAATTGTTGTCGCTATTTTAAAAGGCTGGAATTGTTTAACATAAAACTTGGGTTTTTCCGATGCGATAACGAAATCCCATATATATATCTATATATCTATATCTATATATATATATATATAATATATATTATATATATAATATATATATATATATATATATATATATATATAAACATATACATATATACATATACATACATGGATGCTCGATAAAAAGGCCACATTTTCCCTTTTCTTTATACATTTGAAGACTTAAGAGGTGTTCTAAGATCCATTTTGGATCACGCTTTCCCACTAAAAGAACTTTTGGTCCCCAAAAGACTGATATACTGATCTGAACAGTAAATGAGAGTAACAACACCCTCTTCTTTCAGCCTCCATACACTTGTCTTGCATAGTGCCTCTAAACCAAAGCCTTTGACCACTTTCCTTCCTGGATTTGTTGGTCCTCCTGGGAAGAACTGCCTTCTTCCTTTCCTTCCTACAAAACCCTTACTGAGATGGTCACAGAAGGTAGTTTGAACTTTTCTACCTTGATCATTGATCCAAGGTGGCTCAAACAACTGTGAAGTACATCTACTCCACAAAACTTTCACTTGTACCTGTTTGAAAAGCTGCCAAAAACAACCATTAACAACAATAGAAATACAGACAACTAGATGGCCTAAACTCCTGCTTCAACAAAAGAAATAGATTTCACATCTTGTGAGCACCTCCATGTCTTACATCTGCATACAAATGATGGACTAAATAACAAGCCCACAAAACATGCCTTTAAAACAAATGACCCTTCAAGTCAATCATGTACAAAAGATATCAAGGATTCTTTTTCAAAAGATGAAACACTTCATCATTATCTCCATCTTGGAGACCACACCAACTTTTCACAAGTCAATATTGCATCACATGCATGTCAAAGCAATTAACCTTGCAAGTTAATTACACATACATGTTCAAATACAATGAAATCATCAACCTCCCTGTGTTCATGCACATTGTTCCTATGCATGCATTTCATCCTTCAACTTTCGCTTAAACACACTATAATTTCGAAGTTGAAATGAACATAATGTTGCAGCAACAAAGTGAGTCTCCTACTCAACATTTTCCATTCACCTTCTTCGTAAAATCCAACAGCTTGCATTCCATTAACAAAGAAATGCAAATAGATTCCTTATATCAAAAGACATGCAATCTTCAATTGGCTAAGAACTCTAACCATTTCTTACTAATCCATTGCAAAGGTCTTTCCTTTGTCTGCACATCAGCATCAACATGTGAATCATCCTGAGACACATCATTCATGGAATATTCCTTTCCATTTCTGCCATCTTCTCTTTCCACCTTCTTCAGCTTTTGTGGAAGCATTGCTAGATTCAGAGTCCAACACCTTTCAGCAATATTCCCTTGCTTATGGCAGTAAGTGCAACACATGTGCATCCTCTTGACAACATGATTTGCCTTTTCCAATGGACCTTTGGCTCCTTGCTTCTTTTCCTTCAAAAGTTTTATGTATGTGGCCATTCTCTTCCAACATCTAGAAACATTATGGTTATCCAAACCACAAAAGGAACATGTAATTCTTTTCCCATATCTATGTGGAAATTTATCATGCTTTGAAAAATCAAAAGGAAGATGATTATAACCAAATTTATACCTTTCTCTTCATCTTTATTGCCTTCTTGAGGAGGTGAAGCAAATGAAGAAGTGGCTCCCTTTAGAACACCATCAATCTCTTCAACGTTGTCAGAGTTTCCACAACTCTCTGGTTCAAGTGTGTGCTTCTAAACACCTGCATCCAGAAAATGATGTTTCAAGCCATTGTATTCCTCCTTAATACAATCTTCACACTCTTGAGGTAGAAGACCTGCAATGCAACTCCTTCTTGGAGCTATTTCAATGGCCTTCATGGCAGCTTTGGAACCTTCTCCATAAGACTCTCCATAACCAAGACCCAAATACTTAGGCCTTTCCTCAACTATTATTGGCTCAACAATACCTTGTGCATGTTTACCGAAGCCTTTTCCTCCATAGACTATCTTGGACATTAGCTTGGAACCTATGCCGCTAGTATGTTTTTCAAAAGAACCAATACATGCATTCTTAGGAGAATTTGAAGACAAACTGGAATGGTTTACCTCTTCTTCAAGCTAATACTTGACCAAGGATTCTTTGGCAACAAAGAGCTATAACTCCAACTCATGCATCCTTTTCAAGTTCGTATTTTCAATATGAAGTTGCCTCTCCATTTCCTGCAATTTGTCAAACAACAACTGCTTCTCTTCCTCGACGGAATTCAACTTCTCTCTAAGTATGCTGCTCTTCCCTCCACCCTCATACATTTCCCTCACCTTGTCCATCATGATGAACAAGTCTTCTTCATGTCTCCATCAAAGAATCTTGTGATGAAGGAGGAATTTGAGGACTCACTTATAGAAGTTGTCATTATGCCAATGAACAAAAGAAATTCAAACAATATTAACAAAAAGCTTATTCAAGCAATCTTTTACAACAAACCTCTTGTGTTTCAAGGATTGCCTTGAGGTCCTTTGGGATGAGAAGAATGCCTTCGGCCCTTCTTCCTTCTTGTCCTTCCTAGACTGAGCTATCAATAGCTTTCCCTTCACCTCTGCAAAATCAAACAATAGTCAATCTGCAAAAAAGCATACAATCAATCAAACAATCAATCCTTGACTTCCCAAACACCTTTCAGATAAGTAAGCTTTGCTCTGTCAATCAAACATTCTGAGCTGATACCACTTGCTCTGGTATAACCAGCTTTGATATCACCTTCTTTGAAGGTGGGGTTAACCAATCTTAGGCTCCGATACCACTTGATTTGAAATATGGGCACTAAAGGTTTCTTGTGAGCTTAAAAGAACCTATCCCACTTCCAAAGCTTAAATATTCCCAAGATTTATTGATTAGCCAATGCAGAATTAATAATGTGCTTGAACATAGGTGTATGCTTATATTTGTTTTAAAAATTGTTATGTGTTATAAGTTCACTTGTTTACATTGGTATAAAATGCATATGATAGTAAGTAAAGAAGCTATTAAGCAACACACGCATAGCAGCAAGATGCAGCAATAAAACAACACACATAACAGTAATATTAATTCGGAGTTCACCCAAAACTCTTGGGCTATGTCTCCTTGAGCTTTAGTCAACTTGACTAGGCTCTCTGGGATTATGGCAGTAGTTCTTTTACAAGATCCATGCTCAAATCCACTAGTTTACACAGAACACAATGGGCTTAGAACACCATCTCACCCCTGGCTCTGAAGCTCTCAGGCTTTCAGGCTCTGGCTCTCTCTCGTGGCTCTGCCTTCTGCTTTTTTCTCTGTCTCAGCCTTTGTATGGATTTTAAGCCTATCGGTGCTTATCTGTTCGTCACCCCCTTCGGGCTCTCTAGCTCCCAGCCGCTTCTCCATTCAAATCCATTTTGAGCATTAAACAATCATTGTAGAACACTCTCAAGTATGGTGGCCACCTATTTTTTTTAACGGAAAGGACCACTGGCACAGTTGAAATCCCGGGAACACATTTCTCTATTTACACAGAGAAATACACTAAAAACAGTGAAAAATCCACCAATCCAGACTTCAAAAAATATCAAGTTCGACCTATAATCCCATCGGGTCCGTTGTTATATCGCTATCGCAAGTCACAAGTCGCGGTTTCCTTTGTATTTGGGTTTTATTACAGAAAAACCCAAAAAATGGCTCTATATCATAACTCAAAATATATCAATTCGCATCCATAAACCCTTTCGGGTCTGGCTTTATCACATGTCGCATATCTTCCCCGATCCCCGATCTCTGATTGGCCTTATCGGCTATTGGCACATTGACGTATCACATGTCGTAAGGTCTCAAGTCCTCGGTAAGTCCTCCTTTTGTCCATGTTGTGATACAATTAGATCTCAACTGTTGGTCTTTTGCCACCATATCGACGGCTGAGATCTTCCCCGCTCAAACAAAGCTGATGGACATTCCTTCGCTGTTGATCTACGCGTAGTAGATCTGACGGTCCGCGTTGATTTCGGGCAGACAACTTGCCCAACTCTTAACGATACTTACAGACCCGATGACGTTTATAAACTCCCAATCCATAAAAGTTCAGGTCCGCTCCCTGCATTAATGCCCGATTATCTTTGCGCCAAATATCCATCAGATGATGCAGCCTCCAGATCCTACGGTCAACAGGTACCCAACATGCAAACGGTTTAACTATTGTTTGATGTGATATGGTGGTTTATCTGGACTATTGATCTACGCATTTGATCAACGGCCCTCATTAGCTCACACTAATCGCTATCGCTACTTTAAAAGGCCGTAGTTGTTTAACATAAAACTTGGGTTTTTCCGATGCAATAACGAAACCCCAATATATATATATAATATATATATATAATATATATATATATATATATATATATATATATACACATACATACATGGATGCTCGATAAAAAGGTCACATTTCCCCATTTTTTTTATACATTTGAAGACTTAAGAGGGTTTTCTAAGATCCATTTTGGATGAACTTTGTCCTCTGTTCAAAGGTTTGGGGGCACCTTTCCCTTGCTTCGGATTTGCAGATCCAAAGTATCTCTTCTTCTGCTCGATCTTGATAGCGTATCGGTACACCGTTCCGAGTGAGGAGATGTCCAGGAACTCCATCTCATCCTGGATGTACTTGTGTAAGCAGCCATGGTATTTGAGTATCAAATGTAACTCAGAATCCTTGATACCTAACTTTGTGTGAAGGGTATGAAAACTATTGGTAAACTCTAGCACGTCTTGGTCCCTTTCCCGTCGTAGTGTGGTCCACTTTATGTATTTATCCTCATAGCTTCTGATAGGGTAGTACTGCTCGCTGATGGCATTCTAGAATGAATTCCAAGTGGAAAACAGTGAGGTCGTACTTTCATCCTTCTGCTCATAGTAGGTTTCCCACCACTCCTTGACGTGGGGGGCGACTTTGAGAAGAGTGGAAGTAATATTTTCTCGGTCAGAAAAATCATGAACAAAAAAATACCCTTCTAGCAGGTTTAGCAATTTATCTACAATGTCTGCATCTATCTGCCCCTCAAATATGGGAATGTCAAAGTTAACTTGTACCTTAAAGGGTGTGGCGCTTCCAGAGTAGCTGTTGGAAGTAGATGTGTCTCCCCTGGGTAGCCCCTGAAGGATCTGGGAAAAGTTTTCCATCATCGCGTTCCTTTGTCACTCAAGGGCCTCTTCGAGCAAGATTTTGATAAGATCTCCTACCCCCTCATCTTTCCTTTCATCCGCCATGGGAGGCCACTGGGATTTGCAAGGCTGGTCTTGCAATGGTTCGACTAGTTCAAGCCCTAACTCCCTATATCCCGACCTCGTTGGGGACATGCAAAGAAAAACAAAGAAAGAGAAGGCCACTCTGATACCACTGATCCAGATTTAAATAGGAATGTAACAAATTACAGAGATAACCATAAATACAGAGATGCAATAGAAATAATACTTCATTTCATTAATGTAAAATACTGAAACATGCTTACAAACAGAAATGGAATAAACTAGCTTGGGAAATGGTAGCTTATCTCTAAGGAGAGATGTGGCGGCTACATGCCTCTGAACTATCTTATAATGAGGCTCAAAAGCCTATTTATTGTTGAGAAAGAATGGAAAGCCCTAAACATCCAAAAACCTAACCCTAAGAGATGAAGTGCAAAACTATGGGCCTCGTTTTGGGTAAATTGGCACATCAACTTCCCGTGGTTGTAACTTTGGCATCGATCTCTGTTTGATGTGCACAATACCTCGTTAGAGATATCTATCCGAGGACTACAACTTTTGGATGAAAAACATCAACCTATGGACCCATGTTGCTCCCAAATTTCCCCAAAAACGTCGTTTAGGGCCTCAAAACGGCTCCAGAAGTTCAGGACCTGAAAAGTGCCAACAATAGTAAATTGTGCTACAAGTAAGGAAACGGAAAAACTAAAAAAAACAATGGTGGATGTCCAAGTGGAATAGGCGGGTGGCCACCAAGATCCACCTAGATCATTTTGTCCTCAACCATATCCCTTACAAAGTGATATTGAACATCAATGTGCCTTGTCTTTGAATGATAAGCAGGGTTCTTTGCCAAGAAAATTACACTTTGACTATCATAGTCTATCCTTATAGCTCGTTGTACCAATCCCATACTTGAGCACAATCTCTACAACCAAACTTCTTCCTTGCTTGCATGAGTGGCTGCCATATATTCTGCCTCTATAGTTGAAAGTGCCACTATAGACTGTCTCTTCCTCATCCAAATGGCTACTCCTTCAAATAGGTTAAACACATACCCACTTGTAGATCTTCTTTGACTGAGATTTCCAACCCAGTCTACATCAACAAAGCCATGGATGTCAAAAACTCTATCCAATCCTGGTCTTCCTTGGTACCAAAGACCATAATCACTAGTACCACGCAAACCCCTGAAAACCCGCTTCACTATTGTCCAGTGCTCCTTCCCTAGTTTTGACATAAACCTCCTCAATACTCCTAATGCATGTGAAATATATAGTCTAGTACAGACCATTGCATACATTAGGCTACTGGATGCACTTTCATATGGAACATGAGACATGTCATCTTCCTCTTCTTATGCCTTGGGACATTGTTCAGCAGATAACTTTACACCTACAGGAATAGGAACTTTCGTCAGTTTACTATCCTGCATATTAAACCTCTACAATATTGTCTCAACATACTTCATATAGTTTAATAAGAGCTTCCTCTTTTCCCAATCTCATTTAATTTCCATGCCCAAAATATAGTTTACAACACCAAGATCTTTCATGTCGAATTTGGAGGACAATTGGGTCTTAAATTCCTTGATAATTTCTTTTTTATTTCCAATCAACAACACATCATCCACATACAAGACCAAATAAATAACATACTCACCAATTAATTTAAAATACGCACAATGATTTGCTTTGCTTCTGGTGAAGCCAAGTCCCCGTATATATGTATCAAATTTCTATTACCACATCCTTGGTGTTTGTTTTAACCCATACATAGACTTTTTTAACTTGCATACGAGTTCTTTCTTACCCTTAACCGCAAAGCCTTCAGGTTGCTTCATATAGATCTCTTCTTCCAGATCCCCATGAAGAAATGTTGTGTTCACATTCATCTGTTCTACCTCAAAATCAAACGCAGCAACAATAGATAAAAGTAATATAATAGAAGTTACCTTAGCAACTTGAGAAAAAATATCACCAAAATCAATTCCCAGAACTTGGGCATAACCTTTTTCTACCAACTGAGCTTTGTATTTCTACACCTTTCCTTCTGCATTCATATTCTTCTTAAACACCCATTTTTTTCCATTGGGTTTCCTTCCAGCTAGAAACTCCACCAAATCCCAAGCCTCATTTTTGTGTAAATATGCCATCTCATCAACCATGGCCTCTTTCCATAGTTTTCCATCCTCTGAATCTAATGCTTCCCTGACAGTTCTGGGATCATCATCAGTAATAGATAAAGAAAATTTTTAACAAAAAGTAGTTGGACTATACCTTTCTAGTTTCCATCTTTCTCGAACTGATCTTCTCACAGCTGGAGTTTGTGGCTCTTCATCTTCTCATTCCTCTTCTGCTGTAGAGTCTGATTCCTCCTCCTATAGCTCAATCTCTATCTTCTTAGGTTCCTTTGATAGAACTTCATGTTTAATAATATATTTCACCTCTCTAAACACCACATCATGCCTATACACAACCTTCCTTGTTTGTGGGTTCCAAATCTTATAACCTTTTAAAGAATCCTTATACCCAATAAAGATGCACATTTCATATTTACTATCAACCTTAGTTATTTTCTCCTTTGGAACACGTACACATGCATCACATCAAAATACATAAGATGTGAAATAGAGGGTTTCTTACCAGTCCATACCTCTTGTGGAGTCTTATCCTCCAACGTTGATGAAGGTGATCTGTTGACTAGGTAAAATGTAGTATCCACCACCTCTGCCCAGAATTCATGTCCTAACCTAGCACCACTAAGCATGCTTCTTGCCTTTTTCATCATCCTGTTCATTCTTTCTACAACTCCATTTTGTTGAGGTGTGTATGGAATAGTATTTTTCCATGCTATACAACACTTCCTATAGAACTCTTCAAATTCCTTCTTGAAAAATTCTCCATTGTTATCTATCCTCAACACCTTTATCTTCTTCTCTGTCTGTTTTTCCACCAAAGCCTTAAATTATTTAAACTTTTCAAAGAATTTAGATTTCTTCCTGAGGAAATAAATCTATGTATTCCTTGAGAAGTCATATATAAATGATACATAGTACACAAACTTACCCAGTAATGGAACTGACATAGGTCCAAACACATCACTGCACAAGCTCTAATGTTTGTTGCGCCCTCTTAGAGGGGAAACTCACATGATTCTACTTCCCATATACATAGAAATCAAAATCTAGAGAGAAATTAGAAATACCTTCTACCATACCATTACCATGAAGTATTCGAAGGCCCTTCTCTCCAATATGTCCAAGCCTTTAATGCCATAGCATGGTATTTTCTCTAGAGACCACTAGATTTTTTGCTTCACTTTCAGGAACCACAAAATTGTTGCACCCATAAATAACAGTTCTACCCTAAAGCTTGTACAAATTTCAAATCCAAACTCCCCACATCAATACTAGTTCTCCTTGAACCATATTGCAGGTATCTCTCTTGAACACTATTTTTACACCTGCATCATCCATCTTGCTTACAAAAATCAGATTTTTGGCCAATGTAGGAATATGCAGAACACCTGGAAGTGTTCTAATCCTTCCACCTTACAATTTCAACTTGAATTTTCTACGATCAATGATTATAGCCTTCTTTTCATCCCCTAAGAAGACATCACCACCATCATATTTATCATACTCGCAGAACCACTCCCTGTGGGGAGTGAAGTGAAAGAATGCACCTGAGTCAATCAACCATGCCTCATGATCTACATGTGTACTTGAAGAAGAAGTTAGGTATACATCCCCACCTTCATCTGAAGTGGTTTTCACCTCTACTGAAGGAGCATCATCATATCCCTTTCCTTTCTTAGGATATTTATATCTACACTCCTTTTTGAAGTGCCCTACCTTTCCGCATTTCCAGCACACCTTTACAGGTTTTCTTGGCGATTTAGATCTCCCTCTGGATTTAGATCTCTCACTCAAGGATTTATTTTTGTTTATGTTCTAGTAACTTCCTCGTAAAAACAAGTCATCACCATTCTGGCCTTCCGTATTTTTCCATATCATCTCCTCTGACAACAAGGATGAGAATATTTCGTAAAATTGCAAGGCAGTCACATTGTTACCTATTGCAACAACCAAACTATCCCAAGAATCTGGTAGAGAACACAACAAAATGATGCACTTATCTTCATCTAAAATTTTATATCAATAGATAACAACTAGCTTACCACAATTTTAAAGGCATTCAGATGCTTTATCATCAAGTCTCCATCCTTCATCCTCAGGTTATACAGCTTTTTCCATAGGAACAATTTATTCACCATAGACTTAGATTTGTACAAATTCCCTAAGTTGTCCCAAAGCTTCCCCTGATACATTCAACAATACTGAATCTGAGATACACAACCATATTTTGCTATTTTCCTTTCGATCCAAATTCTTCCAATCTTCATGAGACATTGTTGTTGGCTTAGTACTCGGATCTACCACGATCCACTGATCTTTATCCACTAGCAGATCCTCCATATTGAGTTCCCATAACTCAAAACTTTGACCATTAAATTTCTCAATCTCTATCTTTCCACCCCTCACCATCTTCTTTCACCACAATAATCTATCCCATAGATCTCCCATTGAAAAAGGTCCACCACAGGCCTGAGCGAAACCCCTCAGCAATAAATGCATCCCCTTGAAGCCAAAAAAACTCTCATACCACATGTAGGTTTTAACCCCGTAAAAAAATTACTTGCATATGAATCCTAAAAATAAAAATAAACAATGGCAAGAGCATGAAACATAAAATAGATATACACAAAGATTTTCCCCTGGATCCCAAAACTGGGACTACTAGATTGATTTTTCATTATATTCCTTTCAATGTTACAATACATATATATACATGCTGAAACATCCATAAACCCAAATCCATTAACCCTAGATTAGAACATAATGGTAGTTCCCTTGACCGAATCTACAAAATACCATGGGCAAAGAACCATCATGCCCAAAACCATGTGCAAAAACCATGCACAAAACCATAGGTATGTACACCCACCTAATATAGGGTTAAAAAAAAAATCCCTAGGGCATTGCCCCAGACCCTATGGATGGGGGCTACTTCCCCCCTCAAACCCCCTGAGAGGTGGGGATGCCGCCTCCCCTATTATACTTGACACAATGAATAGGGGGGCTATCGCCCCCTGCGTGTGGGGCTAGTCTTGGAAAGAATATAACAGACACCCAATAGGAAGTTGACATAAAAACATCCCCACCACCACTTAGAAAAGGTATAACCACCATGACTAAGAAGGAAGGTAGGGGAGACATAAAATTTATTCCTACGTAATAAAAAATGGTTGCAACTGCATAATGGGGATGATTATCACACCCCACAAAAGGGAAGACAATATTCTCTTTGAGGGGGGGGGGCGGTAGGGAGATGACATGCCACACACTACAAGAAAGAGAGGCATTTGCAAAGAGGCCATTGGTAGGTAGTGAAGGGATAAAAGAGAGAGAACACCAAACAACGAAGAAAGATGCTTGGGAAAAATAAGATAAAGGAAGGAAAGCATCAGGGGTAGGATCACAGAAGCATCGGTTACATTGCAGAGGATGAAAGAAAGCATGGCACAGGAGGAAAAGAGAACATAGCTATATAATACTACCAGAAGACAAGGAGCAGAGCAAACATTTGGTTAAGCATTGGGAGGTGAAAGAACAACATCCAAGTGAGGACATTAGTCTTTGGATTCCCTGTAAGATTGGAGGGTGGAGATGGATTTCTCTAGATTCCCTTGACAACTTGGGTGGAGTGATGTTCCTTGGATTCCTTATAAAGAGAGTTTTTCATCCCCCCACTACTTATTTTTTGGTTCATATAGTGGGTATTGGATTCCAAGGATTGGGTGGAACCAATGTGTGAAATAATTTATTAAGGGTGGAGGTGATAAAATTTTGGATTCCCTAATTTAATTTTGGGTGGAGGTGAGCCTCTTTATTTCTTGCTTTAGCCTATAATGATAGAGCCACATTTTATTATTGAAGTAGTTTAAGGGTGGAGATGGTGGACCTCTAGATTCCCCAGTGAGATATTTACTACAAGAAGTAGTTGATGGGTGGAGGTGGATGGTCATCTAAAGTCTCTGTTTTAGTTAGCAGTTGTGGTTAAACCCCTTAAGCACTCATCATCAAGCTCTGTAATATGGCTTGGGTGTGATTACTACAAGAAATACTTGGTTGTAGTGTGTCTAAGGTTAGGTCTAAAGTTGAAGTCCCGTCTCAATTTCCTAGACCAATCTAAAAAATATAAGTGTCTGCCCATGACTCACATGTTTTGAATGCTTTATGCTTGTGTAATTTACTAATTTATTATAGCTTGCAATGCAGAGGAACGAGACATTTCTGTATAATGAACTTTATTTTTTTAAAGGAATGGATAAGGAATGGTTTAAGTATATGTGTCGGCCTAAGGCTTGTATTGATATGATTTCAATGTATTGGTTCAATGCATGTGATATGTCAGGAAGTGTGATTTTTTGTCTGCTTAAGGAAGTTTAAATCCTTGTATATTTCATGAGTAAATGAAGGGGATTCATGCATGTATTTGTAGGCATGTTTTCTATTTATAATTGGTGGAGTGAAATTTCTCTCAATGCGTTGTGATGATAAGGAAATTTATCTAAAGTGCCATAATGAAAATGAATGAGTAGAACTTGGTGTATTTTCTATAAACCTGAAAGGAAGGATTATTTAGGAGTACCCTAAAAAACCACTGGGTCTAAGCTTTAAGCACATTTGTACATATATGCAAAGAGTGGTGGTTGAGCCGTAGGGTTGGCCTTCATGTTAAACAAGTTCATGTAATGGGGTGCCAAAACCAAACATTAATGGGAAAATCCCATACCATATATGCTTATGCAATGGAGGCCAAAAGTTAGGGTCTGGACAAGTGAAGAGACACACCCATCGTAAGTTCCATGTGGCTAAGCCCCATGTCCATGTGTGAACGTGGATAGATCCAAGCCATCGATGGGGAGGCACTATGGCCATTGGATGACCCTAGAGGTTCCTCACTAGGTTCTTTGAAGGGAGAAAAATGGAAAATTATCGGGATCAAAGTCCCAAGGTGACTTGGCATAGTGGGTCCAATATGAAGTGTCAGCGTGTTGGGTGCTAATAGGTGTCTTTTAAAACTCCTAATTGCCTCACATTAATTACAAACCTGGGTAAGTGTTTTTGTTTCAAGAGTGTACATAATATGTGAAAGTTATAAATCTAGAGAGTAATGCTTTTTAAGTTGAACTATAAAACTTGATACAAGAGTAAACAGATGCATTTATAAAACTCAAGCTGCAACTGTTAACAGAAATATTACATCCGAGCATCAAGACTTAATCTTCAACTGAAATTATAATCATCTAAAGCAAGCAATTCAATTGAAAATAGCATCAACCAAGAGCATAGTAGCATTAACCAATCTCTTTTAGCTGATTCTATATGAATCACACTCTATCTCAATTAAGAAATTCGAATGGAAATGATATCAACTGAGAGTTTAGTAGTATTAACCAATCTCTTTCAGCTAATTCTATACTAACCACACTCTTATCATAATCAACCAAAAATCAATGTCTTAACTGATAATTAATTCAACCTGCAGTGAGCACAAATGAAATCAAATGACAAATTTGTGAAGTACATGAGATCAGAATAAAGGAAAGTAAACTAACTACAACGTAAACTCACAGGAAATCAAAAGGTATCAAACAGGGTAAACTTAGCAGAAAATGGAAAAACATCAAACCAATTAGACTCGCATGAATTAGAAAGATATAACATAGAGGATAGTAGTTTGATCCACCAGAGGCTAGGCCCTAGCCACTAGTGAATACTGTTGAGCTAATCCAGATAATACAAATTATCAACAATGTATATTATGTATTAACCATTGAATTCAATCCTCATTACAATATGGTCATCCTTCAGAATAACATTCTGTATATTGAAATTACAATTGAGGTCCCAAGAGAAAGGCTAAATCTTTCCATTCTATCCTACTATCCTATCATTCCTATCTAATATATCTCTAGTAATCTATATCCCTCTTTGATCATTGTTCTCATTTAAATACACAGAGAGAAAAGAGAAGTTACAACTAAGATTATTACAAATGATTCCCATTACAAAATTGAATTGTTAACAACAAATTGATCAGCAAGATCATATCTGAAATATCTCTCCATCAACATTCAATAGGAACAGGTCGAATTTGGTATTGCAACTGAGATAATTTGGAAAATGGTCACAACAACGAATCAGAGAAAATCGTCTTCAGAGAACCTTCCATTTCTCTTAATATGAACTGAATTTGGGAAAAATGCACATTATAAAACTAACTTGGCCCGTTTTGGACAAAACCCATGTTTCGGATTTTCCAGATTCTTCTCCATTTTCCCAAAACGTCCAATGAAAAATTGTCTTTTCTTATTCCATCGAATTTCTGAGTTGAAATATTTAATGATGAGCTGGCGATCAAATCTGCAATCTAGAAAATATCTTGGAGGCTAAAATGGTGAGTGATGTTACAACAAATTTATTAGTAAACCATCATTGGTAAAAATCATGCATAATAATCATCAATTTATTAAAAATAAAGGAGAAGAAATAATACTTATCCATAAGAGCATAAATAATTATAAAATGGAATTATATGATAAAGTATGATAAATGACATGATAAAGAATGGTAGAAATGGATGAAATAGGCGTTAAAGAGTGATAATAATAATGACAAACTAGTGGCCCAACGCAATGCATCATCACAACAAAAAACTACCAAACTGTTATAACATGGATATGCGTTTAGACCATGTTTTGGGGGCCTAGGTAGGGACCCCAAGAAGTACATGTAAGCCTGGAATTACCTCCTTGGTTTTATTATATGGAGTTGGGTATCAAATTTCAAATATTTTTATCTTCGGGTGGACATGGCACAGTGGACTAGTACATATGCTATGACATAGCAAAGGGAAGAGTTTCATTTCATATGTCCATCCCACCTCAAAGGTTGAATGGAGGTCAAGTCATCTCAATGACATTACATGCGTCAAATAGAGTTGATGGGGATGATGTGGAGTTGAGTGCACCATAGGTATTGGGCCATGTTGGTGGTGGGATCTATGAGGTTCCACATATGCTTGGATGGATTGTCCTAGGAAGGAACAATGCAGGGCAAAAAGAGTTACCTCTAGGGAGAGTTGTTTTTGGGTGACATGGTATTCAAGGGGGCCATGACTATAATACTTTTCATATAGTGCGTACATGTTATGAGTTGGGTCACACCCGTGTTATAGTGGGTATTATGTGACCAATATCAACATGTCGACATTTATGGTAACACTTCCATGTTGTAGAGAGGGGTCGAATGAGCCACATGGTAGGTTGGTGAGGTGGCACTAATTAAATGGTTGACATGTGAATGACCATATCTTTGGATTCAAGAGTAAGATCAAAGCAAAATTTATACCATCGAAATCGTCTTGATGAGACAAATGTGATGGTATCATTTCTTTTGAGTTTCTCGAGAGTAAAATAAAGTGAAAAGTGTGGACCCAATTTACTTAACTGGACCATGGAGATCATGTCATAGTAATTGACTCCTCCTAACCTTAGTTAGGGTTGGGGATATTAGGGGGTATGTTACAATTAGGGATTCAAGTTAGCACTAAGGAACTACTACATTTTGAACATCACTATGAGTAAGTTTGATGATAATGATCCTATACCATGGATATTTCATATAAATAAATACTTTGATCTACACCAAGTGGTGATCCAAGTGATAAAAAATATGCTAAAAAATTGCTCAAAATCACTCAAAACTAGTGCTAAATTGTAGATCTCATCATTTTGATTCTAGAGATGCTTGAATCACCTCAAACCAACACCGTATGAAAAAGTTATCACACTATGAAGTTTTTGGCACACAACTAAAAAGTCAACTTGCATTGTCGACTGGGCAGGTTGTACAGTGATGTGGCACTCATCTCAACAGCTAATTGTATAGGTGCAATGGTCAAACGCACCAATCTAGTGTTGACATGTGGTAGGTCATACGATTTGAATTGGCATATTTTGATTAGTTATTTTGTTTTGGTTAGACAAATTAAGAGGTGCCACGTGGCCCAATGGGAGGGTGCCACATGGCTCTCGAGGTCCGTGAAAAATTTGGTTATGGATATGACTGATCAGACTTGATTCGACCTTGTGACCTCTGGTAGAACAATGCAATGTCTTACCACCATCCCACACAGTTGGTTCTTGAAATACAATGGAAATCGGTTGTTAATATTGTTTAACCATTCGCAGATTGGGGGATGGGGGGGGGTGGGGGGGGGGGTTGGTAGGGGGCGGGCTAGTTGGGTGAACCTGGTCACGTTATAACTCATATGACTATGGCATGGCATATGGCAGAGGTGGAGGGGGCACATGGTTATCCCAACCCCCGGTTCCAACAAACCAACATAATCATCGACTATTATAATGGAAGCGGCAGGGAGGGAAGCCTTGGCCCCGGTCATGTTCAAAACCCTAGAACCATCAACGAAGGGTTCGTATTAGGGGGTTGGCATGTGGCCTATCTTGTGTCCACATGGAATACAACATGACCAAGGGTGGAGTTCCATTAGACATGGCCACATTGTCTACCATATGACCAAAGAAAAGGGTAGAAGTTGGGTCGTGGGTGCCCGACTAAGTACTTGAAAAAATGCACCAATTTTGGCAAAATATCCATTGTTCCCACAATATATTGTTGCCTATAAATTTTTCCAAAGGAGGAAAATGTTGCTAGGTTTGTGAATTTGTAAGACATATAGTAGAGAAATGGAGAAGGAGGCTTAACTTAGCCATTTTTAGCCTTTTTGAGCCTAAGAAGAGCCTACACATGGGTTTTCAGGTGTTTTGGACACAGTGGTAGCATTATTTTTGTGATTTGAGAATTATATGTTGATGTAATAGACATTTTGAGCATATAATATAAAGGGCCAACATTGGAAGCTAGACTCGAAGGCGTAGCACAGGATGGGTGAATTCCATCATCAAATTGTTGTTTTGTGATGCTGCATGTTGTTTATTTTTCTCTAGTTAAATCTGCAAAACTTAACTAAAATTTTTATGTTTATGTTATTTGGCAATTTTGATCCATTGTGTACAAGACATAAATTAGCTTGAAAACATTTTCAAGAACCCTTCAATTTTTAATTTCAGATCATTTTGGTATTAGAGCATGGTTTTTTTCAATGTTTGACTATTTTTTCAAGTGTTTTGAATGATTACAAGGTCTTAGTTGAAAAGAGGAGAAGAAGTGCTTAAAGAACCAAAACCTAAAATTGGTTCAAGGAGGTCACGAACTCCAAAAACTCCACCGTTCATGTCACATGAAGAAGGACAGGAGATAATGTCTGAGGATGAGAGAGATTTCATAAAGGATTTCTATGAAATGTTTGAGATGGTGAAAGTGTTGTATGAAGAGAGAAAAACAAGGTTAAAATGAGAAAGTTCAAATAAAAAAAAAAGGTAATGGTGGTGATGGGATCAAGCCTCCACGTCCACCTCCTCCTTCACCTCCATCTTGAGCTCCATCCTCATATCCTTCTTCACCTCCTTCAACACCTAGACATACTCCTCCTAGGTCTCAAAAATGTCATGCTAAGTCTCATTTGCTTAAGCTTGAAGTGAAGTTTGAATTGCCTATGTACAATGGGGAAGTAAACTCTGAAAAGTTAGATAATTGGGTTCATCAAATCGAAGTCTATTGCTGGATTCAAAAGATTGATGATGATATTAAAAAGGTCCAACTTGCTTCTCTTTGTTTGGAAAGTACAACCCTTATCTAGCGGGAGGCCAAAATTCAAGAAGACTTCAAGAAAAGTGGTAAAATTTTCTCCTATTGGAATGATTGTATAACTGCATTAAGAAGGAAATTTTATCCATTAGCTTATATGAAAAAATAAATTATGGATTGGAAAATTTTTAGATAAGCTAAAGGTTAGAGTGTCCAAAGTTACAAACAATAATTTAAAAGAAGAGATTTAATATTGGGTGTTGATTTGTCTTCACAAGGCACTCTCCTTAAAAAAATTGGTGGATTACATAGTTATTTGAGACATACTATACTTATGTTTAATCCCACCATATGTGTTTAGGAAAGTCATTTAGATTCAAGAGGCAAGAATGTTCCTCAGAAGACTAGAAAGAAGCCATCCAAATATGGAGACAAAGGAAAGAGGAAGTTTAAAGGAAAAGGAGAAAATAATGCTATAGTCAAGAAAGAGTGGGAGAAACTTCCCTGTAAACATTGTTCAAAATAAGGTTATAGTGAAGACCATTGTTGGAAACTACATCCATAAATGAGACCAAAGAAGTTCAACAAAAAGGGGAACAAAAATATTGTTGCAACAACTCAACAAGATATTGGATATGATTCAAGTGGGTTGCAACAAGATATAGGATATGATTCAGGTGGTGAAACCAAAATCACAGTCATGGGAATAAAAGGTAAAGCTAATGCAATTACTAGTTCTTCTGATAATCCTACTGAGTCTCAAAATGATAAATAAATAAGTGAGATTTTTCATATCAAGGTCATTACAAAACCTACCAATGTTGATAAATTGTTTGATAGTGGATCCCAAGTAAATCTAATCTCTTAATAAATTTTCAAGAAACTAAACTTAGAAACTACACTTCACACTAACATTACCCTTTGAGTAAAGTATGTGAAGATGCCAAATTGCAAGTGATAAGAAAATGTAAACTCAAATTTGCCATCACTGGAAACTTTATTGACGAGGTAGAGCTTGATATTGTGCCACTTGACATATGCAGGATTGTTTTAGGGAGTCCATATTTGTATGACCGAAGAACCATATTCTATCATCATGAGAACAAGTATCATTTTTTTAAATATGTAGTTGAGTATATTGTTATAGCACATTGCAAGAAGATGAATTTATCTCTTGTAAGTGTTGGTAAGATGAAAAGGCTTGTAAATGCTAGTAATAAATTTGTGTTGATGATTAAAGCTAAAGATATTGTTGAATATGAAGCATTCACAAGATGTGATTCCAAACTCAAGCATTATTTGGTTGAAGTTGTTAAAACTTATGACAATATTTTTCAGGAACCTCAAGGGTTGCCTCCTAAAAGAGGAATCCAACATGAGATTCACTTGCAACAAGATGCACCACTTCCAATTATTGGCATGTACAGAATATTATTCTTGGAGAATGTAGAAATCAAGAAGCAAATTCAAGAGCTTCTTGACAACGGGGTCATCGAGCCTAGCACATCTCCTTGTGGGTCTTCTATTGTCTTGGTTCTAAAGAAGGAGGGTACATGGCACATGTGAGTGGATTTTAGAGCTTTGAACAAAATCATGGCAAAGAATCATTAACCTCTTCCTTGCATTGATGATTTGCTAGATTAGTTAAAGGACGTTGTTTACTTCACTAATTTAGATTTGAGAAGAAATTATCATCAGATAAGGATTTTTGAAGATGATATTTGGAAAACTTATTTCAAGACAAAACAAAGTTTGTTTGAATGGTTAGTTATACCATTTTTCCTTTGCAATGCACCTATGACATTCATGAGAGTTATGAATAATGTGTTGAGACCATTCCTTGATGATTTTGTCACATTATACTTATATGATATTCTAATTTTTAGTAAGACTTGTGAAGATCATTTCAAGCATGTGAAACAAGTTTTAGATGTCTTCAAAAAACAAAAGTTGTATTTGAATATGTTTAAGTGTGACTTTGGGAAAACCTCTTTGGTTTATTTGGGTCATATTATAGGAGGGGGTGAATTGAATATTGAACCCTCAAAAATTGAATTCATTGTCAATTAGCCTAAACCCAACAATGTAATAGAAGTTGGGAGCTTTTTGGGAGCAACCCATTATTAGAGAAAATTTATAGCTAACTTCTCACTCATTGCAGCACCACTACATGCTTTGATAAGTGTGAAACAGGTCTTTCAGTGGGGAGGAAAGCAACAGAAAGCCTTTGATACATTGAAATAGAAAATAATTACATCACCAGTTCTATCACTTCTAGACCTTAAGCATCCATTTGAGATTCAAACTGATGAAAGAGATTATGCTATAGGAGATTTTGATGCAACATGGTAAGCTAATTTGTTATCATTATGAAACCTATACTAATGAAATAATTAACTATCCAACTTATGATACAAAGTTGTATGCTTTGGTACAAAGCGTGAAGAAATGGAATCACTATTTGATGGGTAAAGAAACGATTATTCATACTCGCCATCAACCTTTGCAATATTTACAATCACAAAACAAGCTACAACAAGCTAGACATTTCTAGTGGATGGGATTCCTACAACAATTTCATTTGGTAATCAGGTACAAGAAATGTATATACAACAAATTTTTTGATATGTTATCAAGGCCTATTGTTAATGCATTTGTCTTTCTTAAGAATAATCCAATCATGCATGAAAGTTATATTGAAGAGTATTCTCAAGTAGTGATTTTAAATATGTTTATGCAACTTTGATTCAAGGAAATCATGTTGAAGAGTTGGATTATCATGTTCATAAAAAGTTGTTGTATCATCTTGGAAAGTTATGTGTTCCACATGGTGAAATAGACAATGCCATAAGGAAATTCCAAACTTATCTTATTGCTAGTCACTTTGGTGTAGGAAAAAAGGTTGCACAAATTTAGAAGTCTTTTTATTGGCCTCGCATGAATGAAACTATTTCAAGATATGTAAAGGGATGTTCCATGTTTGCTACTAGAAAGGCTAGCAATAGGAAATTGGGTTTGTATCCTCCACTTCCTATTCCTTCTCATCTTTGGGAAAGTATTTCTATGGATTTTGTAGAGGGCTACCAATGTATAGGAAAGGTCATGATTATCTATATGTTGTTGTGGATCGTTTAAAAAAAATGTGTGTTGATTCCATGTAAGAAATAGGTTATAGCTGAAAAGACCACAAATATGTTCTTCCAAAATGTATGGGTTCAATTTTTTGGGAATTTTTGGTCAAGTTTATGTGAACTCATGGACACAAATTTGAAGAAGAGCACCGCATTTCATCCATAAACTGGTGGCTAGAGAGAAATTGTAAATATAACAATAGTGCATCTCCTTTATGGATATTGTGATAAGCATCCTAAAATTTGGGATGAGCATTTTCATTACATCCAACATGGCTATAATCATGCCAAGCATTCATCTACACAATTATCTCCATTTGAAGCTTGTTTGGGTTATTTTCGAAAGTCTCCTTTGGATT
This sequence comes from Pinus taeda, assembly GCA_000404065.3. NCBI lineage: Eukaryota > Viridiplantae > Streptophyta > Pinopsida > Pinales > Pinaceae > Pinus > Pinus taeda. The sequence goes on from APFE031278869.1 coordinate 41,631, forward strand.
TCATATTTGGTAAAGATATTGATGTAGATGGAAATAGTGAAGTGGACAAATCCAATCATTTCATTGAACAAATTTAGCTAGTGCATAAAAGAGTACAAGAGTAGCTTAATAAAAGCAAAGACAAGTACAAATCAAGGCATGACAAGCATCAGATTGATCATGATTTCCAATTGGGAGATTAAGTTTGGTTGTATATTAGCAAGGAAAGACTTCAAGGTGAAGGTAAAAATATCAAGACAATCAGATATGGTCCTTTCAAAATCTTAGAGAATATTGGTAACAATGCTTTCCAATTAGATTTGCCACCTTACATAAAACATTATTCTATTTTGAGTGTGGAAAACCTGAGATTATATGAGCCTCCAATGATTGATGATCATGAAGAGAATGTTTAGATTCCATCTATTTATTTTTCTCCTGAATATTTAGATGAGTTACAAGAAGACTCAATTCTTGATAGGAGAATAAGCACTTTACACAGAGGCAATGTGGAGTATCTTTGAGTGGGGCTCAAAGGTACCATTCCAAGTAAGCCAAGGTGGATTGAGATTAGGAAAGTAAGGGTGTGTACGCTCACTTACTTGCTTACTAAGAACATAATTTTGGTGGTCCAAAAGATTCCAAGGGGGGGGGGGATTGTTAAGGGATAAATTCCCCTAGGGTCTTTGGTTGATACCCTAGCAAATCAGAGGTTAGCTACAAAGAGAAACACACATTCCACATAGACATGATGCTAATATCAATAAATTGAATGAAGTGAGGTGCACCTGGGGGTCCTTCGTTTGGGAAGATCCGGCCAGGGTCCAAACCCTCTTGGAGTTCCTTTTGCTCCTTCAACCTAAGTCATCTTTTCGCAGGCTCCAAGCGGAATCGTCCTCCGAATTCGTCCAGTCTCAATCCTTCAACAAACTCCTTCCATGACTTACTCCATGATATCTCAAGTAGTAGAAAGACATCATCACACAAGGAAACAAGGGTTTCCTGTAAACGGGGAAAGTGCTCAAAGCATAAGGATCTTTAGACCTGGTCAGGGATAATCTCAACAAAGTGATATTTCTCTCTATTCTCTCCTCCCTTAGGCCTTCCCATTGAAGCATTTTTATACTTCTCCCAAAGTAGTTTTTTAGTTGGGAATTCGTTGGGAACAATTGGGTCACAGGCACTAATAGGTAATCAACAGGTAAAAACCGTGATCTCCGCCCGAAATTAAGGAGATTTATTTTTTTTAAGTGTTTTAATACATATACGCGGTTTGGGTATACACAGACCGACATACACATGTGTTTAGCTCAGGGCAATGTCGCGTATAGGGAGTAACACTATTTTTAAAAATTTTGGACCAGGTCTGGAAGGAGGGGTTGCCCTAGGCCATGAGTGCAAAATCACAAACATAAAGAGTGAGGTTTGGAGCTATAACAGATGCCCCCTAATATATGAGGTTAGAAGGGGTACATGACGGCCAAAATGTATTAAGCAAGTTCATGGAAAGGAAATCTGTCAAAAACTGAGAAGGACTTCACCAGAGTTTAGCCTGCCAAGCCACAAAAGGATATCAGATAGAAACATTGTCTGAGGCAGGCATACCTGTGCTCAAAGAAAGTACAACATGTTCGCATATCAAGTACAAGCAGATCCACTAAGTTTAAAAGACTGGAAAATACATAATGGATCATCTGATCATGATCAAACAAGTACATGTCTGAATATCACATATAAGAATGTCAATGATGCTGAAGGATGAAGCGGATCACTGATATCAAAGATTGATCCAAAAAAAATACCAAATGAACGTGATGGAGTAAGATGGTACTACACTACAAACTCAGGTGCCAGCATATAAAATGTCATGATGAATGACTGCAACATATAAGGTGGAGTGGTATCAACTAGCAGCAACAGGAGCAACTGTCAAGTGAACCAATGAATTCTGATGCAACTTGAGGTCTTCACCGACCACCGTGGTACATTTCTACACCATGGGAATAAATGATCTGAAGTCAACCATGAGAGAAATCATTTGATTACCGGTCATTGATATATACCATTAACAAACGCGAGACTACTCACTGATAATGATAATGAGCGTCAAGGTACCTAGTACAATCTAACAAGTGTGAATATATGAGCTGAAGTCGAACATGTGTAAGAATCTGTCGATCAGGAGACAATGATGGTTTCCCACTGTCGATAGCGAAGGATCTGCCACTAATGACTGCAAACCCCAAGG
>APFE031278881.1:0-10854 GCA_000404065.3 Pinus taeda
GGTGGACAGCTATGTATTCCAGATTGTTCGATGAGGGAAAATCTAGTGAAAGAGAAACATAGCGGAGGTTTAGCAGGACATTTTGGCATTGATAAAACATTGGAACAGCTAGGACATTTTTATTACTGGCCGAAAATGAGTCGGGACGTACAGAGGTATGTAACCAGGTGTAAAATCTGCCAACTGGCGAAAGGGCACAGCCAAAATACTGGGTTATATACGACCCTACCAGTTCCAAGCAGACCATGGGATTCAGTCAGCATTGACTTTGTCCTAGGATTGCCTAGAACGCAGCGGGGATATGATTCAGTGATGGTGGTGGTGGATAGATTTTCAAATATGGCTCATTTCATTCCGTGCCGGAAGACTAGCAACGCCACCAATGTGGCACACCTCTTCTTCACAGAAGTAGTTTGATTACATGGCTTACCAAAAACTATAGTTTCAGACAGGGATGTAAAATTTACAGGGCATTTTTGGCGCACCCTGTGGAAAAAGCTGGGCACACAGTTAAATTTTAGTTCCGCATATCACCCGCAGACTGATGGACAGACGGAAGTGGTGAACAGGAGTTTGGGCAACTTATTGCGAAGTTTGACAGTGGAGAACTCACGATTGTGGGATCGAGCTCTGGCCTAGGAAGAATTCGCTTATAATGATTCGCCTAATCGGAGCACAGGTCTGAGCCCATTCCAAATCTTATATGGTATGCATCCGCGGGGAGTACATGAATTACATGACTTAGGACAGCTGGAAAGGAGGAGTGTAGACGGGGAAGATTTTGCCGAAGCAATGAGCGAACTGCACGAGAAAGTTAAATTGAGATTACAGGACAGCACGTAGAAATATAAACAGCATGCAGACATCAAACGACGTGAGGTACATTTCGACATTGGAGACGAAGTGCTTGCGCATTTGCGTCAGGAACGGTTTCCTAAGGGTACGTATAACAAGCTGAAGTTTAAGAAAATCGGCCCATGCAAAATTGTTCGCAAGTTTTCAGCGAATGCATATGAAATTCAGCTGCCACCTGATATAGGCATATCGCCCATATTCAACGTGGCAGACCTGTTTCCATATCATGCCGAGGCAGAAGACAAAAACATGGTACAGCCACAACGGGACACCCAGTTCGAGAGCAGTCTTTGGAAGAAACAGTTACCGTCAGTTAAAACTCACGAAATCGAAGGAATCATCAGCACACAGCTAGCCAAGAAGACGCGTAGAAAGGAGTATCTGTGTTATCTCGTCAAGTGGAAGAACCATCCAATGGAGGACAGTTCCTGGCTCGACGAAGCACAGATTCAAAAGGCAGGCTACTCGGTGGAGGAGCTCATGGAACGGAGCCATGAGATCTCTCTTTTACCCCGGCAGCCTGATGCAGGAGCATCTGGTTGACAGGGCGAAGACCAAGACAAGGCGGACAAAGTTTTTGAAGAAGATTGGGAAAGATGAATAGTTCGACAAAGGACAGCAAGTCTGTCAGGTTCTTGCATTTTATTTTTATTTTCTACCAAAGTCAACTACAACATTTAGTTTCTGTTGGTTAATTTTAGTTAATTTTACTTTACTGTAACAATAGGTGTTAATTGTAGTTGTTAGAATTAGATTAATGCCAATAATGTAAACAGCAACCCTTTGTGGGACCAGAGAGACAAATTAGACAAACAAAGACAGGGAGAGTAAGTTTTATTAACTGCCAAACAAAACTGAAATAACATAACTGTCTGACAAACTGTAAAAAGATAGCTACCTACAGTTATCAAACTACCTGTGCCTACTGTATAAAGGGACAGACCAAAAACCCAGAGGGGGTTCGGCAGCTAAGTAATAGAAAGAGAGAAATAAAGTAATAGAAGTCAAATATTTTCCTTAATCAAAATATTCTGTGCACAAATAGACGTAAAATCGAAATACATGAGTCCTCTGCGTTAAGAATTATATCCAAATATATTGCTGTACAAATAATTCGTGCAGGAAAACATAGTGACCGAGGGTCATGAAACAAACTCAAGCATATATAAATTATTGCATGACAGATATCGGTACAGGTAAACACAGGACGACATTCCAAATAACCTGAGTGCAAGATAAATCAAGACGAGCGAACAGCAGGCATGAGAAAGGCGAATAAAGTCGAGAAGTATAACGACCCACGGTCGAAACCGAGTAAGAAACAATCTCAGAGATTAACCACGAAATTTGTAAATTCAAAATTATATATATATATTACATTGCAGGCATGTACAATCAAATATTACACAAATGAATCTCGTGATGAGGGTTCGATGAACTGCATCACCCACTAACAGAAGTGACAGAGAACCTATGAGTCATGGCCACGGTTGAGAGCAACCCAAACCCTCAACCACTACAACAACCAAAAATATACAGACGCGAAACTACAATAAATAGTAGAAGGCCACCAGGGCATCTAAGTCTACAGTCTAACAAGAAGATACAGGCAAACTAAAGAACACGAAATCAACTAATAAAGAGAGCAGAACTACCCGTAACGACAAAGTCGTAACCTGTGTGAAGAGCCACGGAGCCGTCACCTATAACAACGATAAAGAAATAAGTTAGGGTTTGATTGTATAACAGAACCCTGAACCAGACAATGAACCATAAGCTTAAAAAAAGAACGAATTAGCTGGAAGGAAGACGAGTATGGCGAAAGGGAGAATGCCAAACCTGTAGGTGAACGAGTCCTCTGTTCATCGAGACAAAACCCTGACCACAGAGGGGCCGAGTTTGTTAGTTACAGCTCGAGAAGCGAATAAGAAAAAATGGCAGGGAACCAGATTAGTTACCTGAGCATTGAGTCGAGCGCCGGAGAAGACCCAGTTGTACACTAACTAGCTGCGCATTGCCACTGAGCACAGTGGAAACCCTCAACACTAAGAATTTACCATAAATTGTAGTGCCTTTGGCCGAGTCAAGCAACAATACAGAAAGATAACCAGTTGACAGAACATAGCCATGGAAAAGCCAACAGAAAACCAAGTAAAGAGCCATACTTACCAGTGAAACGCATGAAGCAGATACGCAGGAAAACATACAGTGTCAAACCACGATATTTAGCAAGAAACCCCCAGATATTCAGCATAGTATCATCATATACAGGCAGTTAACACAGAGGCGGAGCCGAGCTGCGAAGAGGAACTACAGAGTAACGAAAACGACGGAGAACAATGCAAATGAGCGTGAGTTGACAAGGGAAAAGGGTAATAGGAGATTAGGGTTTTCCGCAGACTCGAGGTGGACAGGTGTCACAACAAGGACGAGCAAGTACCGGGAGGTAGATTAACAATCACCTTCGCATTCATTGCCAAATCGAACCAAAAAAAATATCAGCAATCAAACCATAATCCATAACAAATATCCGTGAAGTACCATGAGGGGTGAGCTGGCGTGGGGCCGTGTGGACGGGCCACATCAAAATGACTAATCAATCTGATCAGTGTTGTTTTCTCTCTATGGTCTATGAGTGATGTCCTCATGCTAATATGGGTTGAGGGATAATCTCTGAAGTAGAACTGATTGAATGATGAAGTTGAATTTGTTTACATGTTGATTGGTTGAAAATATTGTTGATGTTGCTAGTTGTATGAGGGTTCTATAAGCTAACTAAATATTTAAGTATATCTCTTATCAACTTTGTTTCTAAATCAGAATTACAAGTTTTCTATTTTTAGTATATTAAAATTTGTACGCAGGTTTCTCTACAGATAAGCGCATATACACACAGGTTTCCTTAAGCGAAGTAACGTATACATTTTGGAATTTGAATGATCATGGTTGCGAATGATTCTATGTGTTGATGTAATATTCTGAATTCACTTTTGTGTACTAGTTATAGTGATCTAATAATTCTAGTTGTTTGGTTGAGTTTTGATTAACTGTCGGTTGATTGGGTTTTAGTGGTTGGTTGATTTAGTTGTGTTAAAGATTGATCATTGTATTATAGTGATGATTTATAGTTTATTTTTTGAGCTTTAAGTGTTGATATTGGATCTAGTGTGAAAAATTATGAAACATGGTCCATGGATGTTGTTGAGGGTTGGAGCCTTTAGTGAGGAAGTCAAAGTTTCCTACCAGTAGTGGTTGGTTATTAGATAAGGGGTTGGAACTCCATTCCAATAGGATATGGAGAACTAGTGAAGGTTGTAGCCTTTAATAGGTGGGTGCCTGCATACTAGTATGAGTCTGCACCAGTACAAAAATATAAGAAGTTTTTGATATTAATAAGTTTTGGAGAGTGAGACAATAACAATAGTGGTTTTTCCCACATTGGGTTTCCATCTTAAATCCTAGTGTTCATGTGTGAAACTATAATTATGATCTTACGACACTTGCATACTTCTTATCAAATTCTTGATAAATCTCTCACATTCTAGCTCAAGTTTAACATATAAAGAATTAGCTATTTTACAAGTTTACTAAGCATACGCTACTTTCTTTTACAAAATTTGTGTATATACGCTAGTTTATTTTCTATAAATTTTAGAAAATAAAATTATTAATGCAAATTTTTAAAATCCTAATTAACCCCCCCACCCGCTGCGGAGTATTTTTCCCAACAAAAATTGTGCTTGAGATAAGTTTTCATGCCCCCAACATGCCAACACGGGTACATGCCCCATTCATAGGAAGTGACTCATCACAGGAGGGCCCCAGCAGAGTCGCCAATTTTTTATGTGGTCTTATCCCTCTTGTGGATAAGAGTGGTCTCCTTAGACCTTAGAGAAATCTAGAAACAATCAACCAAGAACTTATACCTTTCTCTAGACTATGATTGACTAAAACAAATACTATAATATAGGCCACTTATCATTTAATCAAAATAACTGATGAAGTAGCCTTCATATCTTTTGATCATCCTCTCATCCTCGATGCTTTAGAGATATTCCTATAGCTTTCCACAACTTATCCATGTTTTCCTAATGAATATATGCATAGAAAGAAAGATACACGAGATCAACACATCTAGTATGTAGCTTAAGAGGTAAATGAACTAATTAATCCAATCATGTGTCATAAATTGATCAATATGCAATAACAATCTATGTAACTGATAAAGTAATCCTAGAAGTTATAGAAACACAAATTTAATTAACAAAGAACAGTTTTATTTATATTAATAAAATGGAGAATATTCTTACAACAATGAAGACTTGATGTTGCAAGTCCCTTCCCACAATCTCCAACCCTTTCCTTGAATGAATAGCCTTCCAACCTTACTCCTGTATCATAAGCCTCCTTCCAATAGTCCTTTCCAATCCTGAGGCTTGTGTTAGCTTTATAGGCCATGGAGGGGATGTTTGGGATCCATTTTCCAAGGGATGAGATCCACTAATGGTGGGATAGGGTTTCCAAAAAGAGAGGGAGTAGCTCCATGATCAGAGGGATCATGGTTGAATAGGCAACCATTCAAAGCTTGTTAGTTGGGATAGACATGACTAAAAATGCTTCTAGAATTTTATTTTTATTTTTACATGAGTAAGTCATGTTCGCAAGTGACAATGTAAGAAAATGCGTACTTATGTGTAGTTCCTAATGGAATCTTCTACGTATGTGTAGAAATTATTTAGGGAACTGTGCAGAAAGCCAAAAAAAGGGTTTGGGACCATGGGATCTAGGAATTCAACTTTCTTTTGGATAATTTGGATTCTAAATTTGTAGGGGAATGATTTAGGACACATTTATGGATAGAAAAATATCCAAAACAATGGCCATTTTCCTAATGCGACAAAATGATGTGTAACAGGTTATCCCTTTGGTCAGTGAATTTCTGGGAAAAAATAAAATCCTTTTCTGTGGGAAGCTCTAAGTCGAACCATGATATTTTTGTTTATTCTGGAAACCTCATGGTTACACTTGGTTCTTTATGTTTCGATGCTCTCCATGCTAATATGATTGAGTAGAGAAGGGCACTGGGAAAACATAAATGAGAAAATTAATATTAGAGGTTTTATACATACTTCTCTGAAGGATAATTTGTTCTACTCTGAATAAGTTGGGATCCCTCTTCACCCATGAAATAACTAAGTGTCAATTCACATTTCTATATAAAATAAATAAATAAAGGGTGAAAGAGGAGAAAGGATCGTATCTTTTTGGATGCAGGATGGGAGAAGCTACAATGGTTACCATGGAAATTTTATTATATGTAACCCTGTTGTTGTAGTCGGTTACATTAGAAGTAGGTATAGTTGCATATTATTTTACTTTCAAGTTCATCCTGCACTCATTTTCTATTTTTTTTTTGTCTTTGCTAATGTTTGTTTCGCACTCTGTTTTTAGTCTAGCCTTCCCTTGATTTGCCATTGTGGTCTTGTTTTCTTGTTGTGTCTTGTCTTTTCTTTTGCGTTTTGTTAAACAAGACTTCACATCAAATATGTTCATTTTAGCTCAAAAGACAACGTGGCAAATAGAAAAGGGCATTGTAACACTCTAACATTTATATAACTCTTATACCTTCTTCCTTATCTTGGTTATCCCTTTGGTCAATGATGTTCTGGTGAAAAATATGAGCCTTATGTGTGGAAAGATATTTGTCAAACCATGATATCCCTATTTATTATGGAAAATGCATGCCTACACTTAGTTCTTTATGTTTTGGTGTTCTCCGTGTTGATCTGATTGGGTAGAGAACAAGGGGAAAATATAAAGGAGAAAATTAATATCAAAGATATTATAGATACTTCTCTGAAGGGACAACCTCTTATTCTCTTAATAAGTTAGGATCCCTTTCCCCCCATGAAATAAATAAATGTCAATTAATAGTTATATATAGAATAAATAAAAGGTGAAATAAGAGAAAGGCTTCCTACAAAGGGAGGTGAAGGAAGAAACTCGTCGACGTACTATCCAGGCTTGCTGATAGCAGAGAAATGTTTTTTTCCTAAAGTGATTGCATCGAGGTACTGTCTAGGCCTATTGTCAGCGGAGAAAAACCAAATATGAGAAATTTTACTCTAAATATCTAAAAATCATGTGCTATATTACCCTTGCCTTATCTTGAAACATTGTGATATTGCTAGGGTTATGTTTTTGTTCAACCGATAAGGAGTGAAGGGGACTATGTTTATGTACGGGGTAAGTGGGTAAGCCAGGGTAATCTTTATGATGAATCAATACTTCCTAAAGAACTATACCCTACACAAATAGTTTACCAAGGCAGAGAAGTTAGAGTTCTACGAGTGTCTCACCAAGTGTTGTCGTTGTGAAAAACACTCTCCAAAATTTTGTCTACACTTTAATTTTAGAGCCTACTGAAGATCTTCCAATCAGTCATTCCATAATCACTTCTTGGTTGGCTAATGCCTTGAGATACCTCTTGGATTCTAAGTGTCAAAGTCACCACATACTCAATCTACAACAAGTTCATGAGCACATTATTTTAGCAATATTGTACATGAATAACATAGTCCATCAAGATTATGCTTGTGCAATTGTCAACCAATGTCGACAATTAGTGAATTCATTCATTGACAGTCTCTCACTTTTGGTTTTGATTGTACTTTTATTTTGTTGAGTTTTCCAAACTCTATATTTTGCACTGCTTTAGTTTCGTGAATGTAGATTTCATGTTTTTTACTATTTCCTCCATTTTATTTCATCTTAATTGATTTCATTTTCATGTTATATTGTCTCTAGCATGTGTATTTTTCACCGTCATTCGCATATCGGAAGTGTCGTTCGCACTTTTCTCTTTATATAGAAAATGCCATCTTTTGGAATGGGAAGTGTTGTTTATCATGTAAAGTGGATTTTTGGATTGTTGAAAGGGGTAAATTTGGTGTTAATGAGTCCAGGTAGTCATGTCAACATGTTTTACTCTCGTTCGCAAAGTTTCATGCACTGCCGCACAAGTTTCATCACTTTCATCACAAAGTGTATCTTTTGTGTCACGCTTGAGGAGGTATGTTACATTGATGTTGCATTAAGGGAATCATGTTTTTCTTGTTTCTTGAGTGGTCAATGATGTGCCATTGATTGTTGTGAGTGTGTGATCGTGATCTAGTTTTGTGTCTACTCACTTGCTCCTCACTGATCCAACACTTAGCCTTATCAGGAAAATTTTGTTCTAAGGTGTTGGGGAAAATTAATTGCTTAGTAAAAAAACTAATTACCTGGACATTAATTATCAACGCGAGGAGCACCTTTTTATTTTAAGGAAATTAGAAAAATAGATGCATAACAAATACCAACAACTAACACTGGTTCTATATTATTGTGTTCTATACTATCAATCTCATTCAATAAGAAATAAAATGTAAGACTTGAATAATAAAACTAAAAGGAAAAAGAAGAAAGTAAATGAGAGGAAAAACAATTATCCTAATCACACAACTTGAATCATTTCTAAATTAAACCACACATTGCTGAATTGGAAATTTAATCTATTGTAGCCAACATAATTCAAGTGCTAATTTAGAGCAGTAAATTAGAAGAAATCTAGAAATTGGATGAAATAATAAATTTGGAAAATGCAACAAACAACAAATTAGTTAAAAGAAAGGAAATATACTTTAAGGAATGAAATTTGAAATTAAAATAAACAAACACATAACTGCACTAACTTACATGTTCAAGGTAATAGCTTGTGCAAGGTAGTCAGCCCAACTGCCCAAGACTCAGTTTTTCTTTGAGAAATAATTCAGATCAAATCACAAGTAACAGATGTAGAACTCAGTGGATAGCTTACTTCATTAAAATATATGAGAGAAATAATTAAAACATAATAAAGCTCTTAGCTTTGCCTCAAATTAAATAAGTTTTCATCTCCCATATCTCATCTCTTATATCTTCTCCTACATCCTATCTAATAATTGTCCATCTCCTACCTCTTAATTATCCCCCCATTATCCCCCTCCTTCTTTGCTCTTTGTTTCCATTTAAATACACAGAGAGAAAAGGGAAGCTACAACAAAGTTGATTACGAAATGATTTCCATTACAATTTTGGATTGATTACATAATCTCAATAAACAATATCATATCTGAAATATCTTCCCATCATCATTCAACAGGAACAAGTCGAATTTGGTTTTGCAATTGGAAGAATTTGGAAAATGACCACAACAACAAATTTGAGAAAATAGTCTTCGAAGAGCCTTGCATTTCTCTCAATCCCTACCGAATTTTGGAAAAATTCTCATTATAAAATTGTTTTGGTCTGTTCCGCACAAAACCCATGCCTTAGATTTTCAACATTCTCCTTATTTGCCTGGAAAGGCGAATGCAGAACTTTCAGTTCTTATCGTAACGAATTTCTAAGTTGGAATATTTGGTTATGAGCTGGAAATCAAATTTGCAATCTGGAAAAGGTCTTGGAGGCTAAAATAGTGATTGATGTTATAACTAATTCATTAATAAACCATCATTGGCAAAATAATGCATAATAATCTTCAATATATTAAAAATAAAGGAGAAAAAAATAGTATCTATCCATAAGAGCATAAATAATTATAAAATGGACTTATACGATAAATTATGATAAATGACTTGATAAGGAATGGTAGAAATGGATGAAATCGACATTAAAAAGGGATAATAATAATAATGACAAATTAGTGGCTCAACAAAAGACAACTTAACTTCACTCAGCCTTCCTGAACAACTCATTGTGCAGTCTCAACCCTCATGCCCTGACCTTGCCTCTTGGAACTGCACACTTCATAGTCCCAGGCTTTGAGATCTAAAAATCTAAAATCCTTGCCTCTAGCCAGCTTTCTATGCACATTGCACCATATCAATCGTCATGACTCAATGTTGAGCTCTTGAACCATGCAATTGTATAATCACTTGGCCTCTCTCCCACCATAACTACACATTGGGAAAGATCAATCTTCAAGACTCAAGCTTGGAAACTCTTTAATTGTGCAATCTCTCAGCTTGTTCTCATCTTTTAAATGTGCATTAGGAAACTTCAAGCCTCAATATTGACCTATTAAGTTCCTCAATTGTGCAATCATTCATCCTAAGCCTTCAAAAATGTGCATTGCACAGTCTAAAGCCTTAAGCCTCCAGCTTGAGCCCTTGAGACAGTCAATTGTGTATCCCCTTTTCACATGCATCTAGAACTACACATTGTAAAATCTCAAGGCTGAATCCTCCAACTTGAGTCATTCATTCCCCCAACTTCACAATCCTTTGACCCTAGATATCCTGAACTACACACTGTGTAGTCTTAAGCCTTAGTCCCAAACCTTGGCCTTCGAAACTATGTAATCCATGAGTTAGTTACTCAACCAGTCTCCAGTTCTAGTCCTAACATGTTATTTCATGAAGCATTTTAGGATATGTGTTTATCATACTGATGGAATCTTGTCATGGGTGGCTTGTTGTCATAGGTATTCTATTATTTCATGACAGGATGATGATGAAGTAAATGGAGAAGGATATCATACCAGTAGACACCTAAGGAGTTAAGGAAAGAAGATGATCATCATTAAAGGAGATGAAGGAACATTCAATTACAACAAAAGACCAAAGATCAGGACCACGTGAAGACTCAAACTAATTCACAACAATTTGGAGGGAATATGTGAATAACAAAGCATATCTCTCATGAAGAAAAAGTATCAGATACATCTTTTAATGAAGAAACGACAACATGAAGGACAGTTTGGCACTGCCATGTCATCACGCAATCCATGTCATGAACTTCATCTCATGTTTGGTCACGAGTCATCATTTTCAACATCATTTATGGATTATGTAAGTTCAATATTTGAGGAATGTAATGTAAGTGGAATTCCAAGAGTCATGCATGTAATATGAAAATTCATGTAGGAAGTTGAAAGGTCATTAAGAAGTCAAATAGTCATGAGGGTAGTCTAAGATG